>JAAZQE010000275.1:0-34327 GCA_013620735.1 Clavariopsis aquatica
CGTCCCCCCTCTCCTCCTCTCCCAGCCTTGCTCGCTACGGCGATCATGCAGCATGTCTACTGTATCTCGCCTTGCTGGCCCCTGCAAACTCTATCCACGCACGAACCCTCCGTCTATCATGCAAACACCTCGCACAGCCTGATTCCCAGACACAAGCCCACGCTCGGAGCTAGCCCAGAGACAGTAGCCATGATGGTGCAGCGCCAGGTTCGGACCAGGCTAGCCATCCCGTCCGCTCGGGGCTTGGTCCAATGGGTGAAAGCCGAGGGTACCCGGGGCATCCCGCCTCGCTTCAACCTTCTTCGCACCTTCCATTGCATGCCCCACGCGCGGCGATTGCGCTATCTGAAAGGCCATGCCGCCATGCCGCCATGCCGCAACGCTCGCTGCACACACACATGCACACATACACACACACATACATGCACACACACACACACATACATGCACACACGTAGCGAGCTCTACAAACACAGACTTGAAACTCGCTCCAGTCTAGGCTGGGCAAACGTGCATCTCGCTCCAGCACAAACCAGCAGCACACCAGCGCAACGGTGCAGCAATGCATTAACGCAATCCCACTAGCGTGGCCTGTAAGCCAGCCCTCCAATACTGTATCATATCACCACCCTGTCTTGTGACTACCGGTAGCCTGCTGCCCTCCCGGCTCATGCAGCAACAGCACAGGGCCACAGGACCATAGGACAACAGCACCACTACGGCGCCATTAGGATCACAGCGCCATAGGACCACAGCACTACAGCACTACAGCACTACAGCTCGGGAAGGCCTCTGGGCCCTCGTGCCGCCGAGCGCGCATCGCAGTAAAACAGTGCCGGCGGGCCTTGTCTCGTTGCTTAGCGCCCTCTGCACCGAACATTCGAAAGCCCCTCGGCGATATATCCCCAAGCGGGAAGTGCGGCATACCGTGCGCGCTGGGCGGGCGACGACACTCATGATACCTGGCCGGGCGCGTCCATGACGGGAGAGAGGCGGTGAGTTTGTCCATTGTCTGAGTGAGGGTCGACCAAGTGAGAGAGAAGTTGCGGCTGCGGCGGCAGCACGGAGCGATGTAAATCCGTCGGCAGAAATGCCGATGGAGATGGGCAATGGGCAATGGGCAATGGGCAATGGGCATTGGGTGGTGGGTGGATAACGCAGTCGAACTGCCAACACACGTTGCACACACATGCACACTTTGAAGGATTCTGCAAGACAGTAGGCAATGCATAGAAATTACTAACCCATTCCTTTGTTCACCCCCTCCCCATCTTCCTCCCAACTCGAGTTTATGCCAAGACAGAGCCCTCAAGTCGTCTACCAGGCCAGCTCCATCGCGTCTGCATCTTCCTGGTAGCTCACACGGCCACGTCCCGCTCGACTCGGTCTCGAACTGACCCTTGCAGTTGCTGCATCTCGCTTCTTCGCAACCGCAGTGTCCTCATTCCCCAGATCGCTAAGCGGGCTATCGTCCTCGTTTTCTGAAGGCGAGGGCGCTGGAGCTGCCTCCGGGGCTTTCTTCTCTGTCCTCGTAGCTGCCTTTTTGGGAACAGTCTTCGTCGCGGGGGTCTTGGTTTCGAATACCCCATTCACCACACCGTCCTGTGCTGCATCGGCGGCCGCACTCTTCCTCTTCTTCTTTTTAGCCGCCGTAGCAGCGCTGTCGTCTCTGTTTTTGATGATGCGTTTCGGGGGCCGGAGCCAGTCTTCCATGCCGGGAGGCCAGTACACTCTTCCCTGAGGCCCGCCCATGCCTACTTCCTCCTCCGGAACGAGCTCCGGTGGTTGCTCTTGTGCCTCGGCTTCCTCGGCCTCCTCAATTTTCATGGCAAGGTCATCGAGATCGTTCGCTTCCGCCTGGTTTTTCTTCTTGTTCCCCTTCTTGCCCTTCTTGTCCGCTTTCTTCGGACTGGGTATGACGGGCCTGTTCTCGTCTTGCCGGATGTGAGGGATCATATCGTTGAAGAGGTCAAACCCAGGAAGCTTGAATGTTCGCATGAGCTCGAAGACTGCCTGCTCTTTGTCTTTGGCTTCAATCATGAGATCCATGGTATTCGGGCAAGGAGGCATGCTCATGACTCTGGGGGAGTGCTTCCTGCGGTCCCTGCCGCTGACCGCACTTGGACATGGCTCGGAGTAGTGCATCTTGGGCGTGATCCCTTTCCTCTGCCAGGTTTCAATAATGGCTGGAAATAGCCCTATGATGTCCTTCGTTCCCCCCCGAATCTTGTCCGGGTCGAAAATGATGTTGTGATGGTGAAAGTCAAGCACAAAAGGTATGTTGAGCTCCTGGCATAGCGGTAGGAGATCATGTACAGACCATATCACATCGTCATTTTCAAGGACTAGTCGATTCTTAATGGCCTGCGACAGCTTTCCGTAGTTTTTGCGAAATCGATCAAGCGTTGCAGGTTTATCACCAAAGCCGCCCCCAAGATGTAATATCATGACTGCGTCACGGTCCTGCTGAGGCGGGAGCTTCAGCAGAGAGAGCAGCTCGCTATGAAATTCAAGGTCACGAATAGCGGCTGTAATGACTTCCTCACGAGGAGAACCGAGCTGGGTGAATTGGCCAGGATGCGTCGTGACACGATGTCCCAGCGTAGCCACGACTTTGCCAACTTCCTGCAGAGTCTCCCCTGCAAAAGGCTCCAGCTTGTATCCATACTCTTCATGGCTGGCAAAAGGGAACATGTCACTACTCAGTCTCACGAACTTGATCCCATACCTGTCGTTCCAACGCAACACCTTGATCATGTCTCGGGCGTTAGCCAGTCCCAATTCCTCCACATATCTCCGACCTCTTGCAACATCGGCCGGTTTGCTCTTGTCCGGCCGGTTCTTTGTGGGATGTTCTGGCTGCGAGGGGTCCCTGAGAGGGTGTCGATGCTCCAGGATGCTCGCGATTCGGCAAGTTCGTGAACAGAAAACCGGCGGGTTCGCGTTGCGCAAATAGGTGTTGAGGCAGGCCTGGTGTGACAGCAGTCAGCAATCGGCCCTTGTTGCAGCTGAGCACTGAGGGGATGGATCATACGCACATAACCTAATCGCCCGTTCCAGGGGAGAGGCAGAATGTCAGAATTGACTGGCGGTGTTCTCAACAGCGCTTCCTTGACGGGCTGCTCGTGTTCGTGCTCGCCCTCGTCCTCGTCCTTCGCATTCGGCCCATTTTCGTCCTTGGAGTCGATCAATACCCCCACGTTTCCTTCGCCGGCAGCGTCCCGTCCAGGCGGTTTTTGGGTGACATCGGCCTCGGTGCCATTCAACGCATAACTATTGATCTTCGCACAGCCCACCTTTACATGCCGAGGACATTTTTCGCTCCTATTTGGTTGCTGGGTGGGCAGATCAGCCGCTGCGGTCTCAGAGGGCGGACCAAGTTCATTTCTCGCATTGTTGGTAGCACCGCCCCCAAGTGTAGTCCCGCCATTGCGTCCATCGTAGCCGTGCTCGTCTCGACTCGCAGGAGCAGCGACAACCCCCGCGGTTGCATGTGTCTCTGAGGGACCTGCATCTGCACCTGCGTCTGTGGTGCCTTGTCCCGTATGGCTGGACTTGCTCGCACGGGGTTTCAGACCTGAGAGTTCCGCGTTGTCGCCACCGTCAGGCGACGCCCGTGGAGCAGTGATCTGGTCGAGGACATCCGCATGGACGTTAGGATTGGCGGAAGCACTGTGCCCCCCGCGACATGGCTGACGATGCGGTGGCTTGAGCACATGCCTTGCAACATGTCCTGATTGAAGCCCTGTAGTCGAGCGGCGGCTCCGGGGGACATGTGTGGCGGGGAGGCCGTCGGCCAGTGGAAGTACCGCGGCTGCTCCTGACGACCATTTACGCTTAGCCATGGCGCATACAGGGACGGTGGACGCTTGCTCTGGTGCTCGGAGTGCGACTCGGGGGCTGAGGAGGCGGACAAAGCGTGGTATCATCAATGTCCGAGGTACGGGTCGTGTCGCAGGCAGGCTCTGGTGTAGACGTGGAGCGACGAGGAGAGCGCCGCTGTTGCTGTGACGCCATGATGAAAATCGAGCAGACGACTAGCGCGTCGCGTCGTCGTTGACGATGACGGAGTCTTGAACACAGATTCCTGAGGTTGTCGTCGATTCTCGACTGAAATCTGAGGCGGCGGTAATCGGACGGGAGCGGATCGCCCATCTTAGCGAGCTTTTGCCCCTGCCCAGATCCGATCGCTCTCTCGCGCACTGCGCCATCCATGTGGGCCAGCCATTTTTTGACATTCACACCCATTGCCCAGCTTGGAAACCCTATGCGGCCCAGCTTCCACGTCGGCGACAGCAATTGCTGTCCTCGATGTCCAGCGCCCCCCTTAAGCCACGCCGGCGAAAATGTGTCGCCATCGCTCGGATGGCGGTTCGACAATCCTCCCGTAATCGCCACGGCCCAGTTGCCGAGGTGCAGTTTACGTACGAGCAACGACATGTCGAGCGGCTTGGAGCCATGCAAGATCAAGGCCCAAAATGTCTCACAAGCGCCTGCTATCGCGAGGAGCATGTCAAACACCAGGCTACTCCTCCACCCTCCAGGCAATACAGCCGCGCCGTTTCGCTGGGTCCCGCATCCTCCAAGGGCCAGCCTAAAGGGTGTATCGATAAGCCGTACCTTTTCTCCAAGAGACCCCAAGTCCCTTGTACATCTCCATGTAGGTACGGAGTCCCGTACCCACATACTCCTCCTGCAACTGCAGCTGCAGTCCCGGAGACTAGTACGCAGGCGACAATACAGCCTACAACTGAGCGCATAACTTGGCCACTCCCACCAATAGCCATTGACGACCCCCCGAGTGGCTTCGACCTTCACAGCCCGTGTCCCTTGAGCTCGAGGCGCATGATCGTCCTGCACTGCGATTGGTCCCACGTTGCTGGAAGCCCATGATTCGTCTGGGCGTTGGAAATAGCGTGCGCTGCTGCTACTGCTGCTGCTGCCCAGTGAAGCCCTTCCGAGGTTAACTGCACCCACGGAGATTGGAATTTGCGCCCATCAATGCGAGCAAACAAAGGGGATGGGAGGTGGAGGTCAGTGGGCTTGCAACTACTACCGCGTCTACCGGAGAGACAATTGTCGGCGACTTTGATTGCTCTTTGTTGCTCGCTCATGCTCATGTCAGATGGATGTGGCATGGTCGGCGTGCGTGGGGTAAAGCAATGCTCCACTTCCAACATGGACAACTATCTGCCTATCTTGAAAGGACTCGCTAGCACCCACTGTACGACGCGTAAAAAAAGTGCCTTACCCGTCTCCGCACTGGACATTAGGCGTTCTTTGCACTTTGCAAGAACCAAGCTGCTGCACTCGAGTGCCAAAAGGCACGTCACCTGCAGAACGGCCGAGCCAAAATGCCTCGTTGCTCGCAGCATCTCCCATGTATCGATCCTCGCTGATCATTCCCGATGCCGTTATCAATAGTCGCGCGAATCCTGGCCCCAGGAAGTACAGTTGAAACATCACGTCCTGCCGCTCCGCTCAGCGCTTCGAAGAAGCAAGCTATAGTGCCATCCTCGTCCTACACATTGTATTACAATAATCACGCTACTTGAAAAAAGCGCCAAACGCCTTTAGGTACTACCAGGCCGTTTCTTGGACCAGGCATACCCCGTCCGCGCCGGCGCCCCGATACGAGCCTCATCCGGCGTGGCCGACCGACCATGACCCCGCGTGAGAACCTTAACGCAGCGCGAGCGGCCGCTGTACTCGAACCAACCACGCGCGGCACGCTGGCAATGCCCTGCTGTCGTGAAACCACCAGCTTGAAGCTTGTTCCTTGAATTCGTGCAGGTGGCTTTGGGCGTCGGGAGGATCAGCAGGCGGCCACCCGTTGGCGGCGCGGGCCAGCCAAGAGACCGAGTCAGCTGGAGGACGGTTTGCGGCCGTTCAGAGGGGTCGTGGAGCCGTGGCGCCTTCACTAGCTGGCGGTGGTCGGTGGCCGATTGATGGGGTGGCCCGTCAGCCAGAAAATGCCATGTGAGCGTGGCATTCCTCTGCCTAGGGCTCACTATTGTGCGCCTCTATGCATTTCCGATATTGCGATAGACATTTGAGTGTGTTGCGCTGTCCACCCAACGACCGGTGAGGTGGCCGCGCCGTGAGAAATGATGCCCTTGTGTAGCCACACAACCCGAGTTCGCGAGAATGATGCACCGGTCATCCTCCAGCAAGTTCATTTACCGCCCTTGTCCACATGACGGTCGATAAGACAGCTGATATGATAACGAAGCAGCTGGTCAGCACACAGCATCCTGCGTATGACCCAAACCCATTGATAGGAGTTCGTACGTAATATTTTGAAATGGGACATGTTGACGTCGCGACTGCCAGCGAGCATGAGAACAATTCAGAAGGATTTCCCTGCTCATTGCACACATTCTGTCGCCAAAGTACCCAATAAGTCATTACATGCATTAAAGTCTCCGAGAAAGTATGTACCGGTGCCCTATAGCAAGGGAAATAGCCAAACAGAAATGCAAGAAATCCAGAAGCGGCCATACCCAACAATAACGTTCCTTTTCGTGATCCATGCTCCGGGTTTCCAAACACCAAGCCCACATACCCGTTGGTAAGAGCCTATAGTCTTTTCCCAGCCAATACAAACCCAACACATGCCTAAATACCGACCAATCAGTTGCCCATAAAAACGTGATTCCGTACCGTATGTTTCCGTTTCCACGCCTGAGGAGAATTCGCTGGGGAGGGGGGCAGACGATGAAATACACGTCGAGGATAAGGAAGGGAATTGGGTTTGCCCTAGTAAACCCCATCATCATATATCTGCCAGCAGTCCCTGCACAAAGGTCCCCTCCCCTTGTATCCCCCCTCCCCCCTTCAGATGCGGTAATAGATAGTATCCCAGATTCTGCAAGGGACTCAAATCATAATGTACTCTCCATCCACGCGATCCATCGCTCTTCTCCATCTAAACGCTTGGTGTTGTGCGCCAAAGAACCCTTGTCGTAGAGGCAGTACATCCATGCTTCCCTGCGCATCATCTTCCTGCCACACCCTCTCTAGAACCTCCAAGCCACTAAGGTTGTTAAAGAATCCGCTTTCGCGTTGTATCTCGATACACCTCTGCCGTACCACTGCGCGATGCTCTGCTTCCACGCACTCGGTCCCAATGATGAACAACGGCCAGAGCAGGAATTTATTGACGCAGCTCGTGATGCCAACTTCTGAGATGTGGAATAAACCTTGTGCAACCAGAATTTGAATATTAGGCGCCCGAGAAGAGAGTGTAGGATGCGCCAGTCGTTCGGTATAGAGTAGAGCGGCGTACCGAAAGCTCTCACTGATGTGAAGCAGCGCCGTCTGTGCTGGCGACGACGCAACCATAGAGGGCGCTTCCCCATACAAGTTGACAGGAACCTCGCCCGAAGTGTCAATTTCCCACTCTTCCAGCCGACTGCGAATATCTTGCCATTCTAGCCAGAATGCGGAGCGTGAGTCGTCCGTAGTTCTAATCATGGGGCTCGTAGGTTCATGCACACGCACAGCAGGTCGCCACCCGTTCCCATCGATATTGTCGAAATTGAATGAATAGAAATCTTTTTGTTGTTCTGATTGGGGGGAAGCGAGAGGGGTACTCTCGCTTTCCCGAACTGGGCGATTTTGGCTCAGTAGATTTAATCTACCCAGCCTGGCAATGAGCTTGAATAAACGGCCCTCACAGCCCGCGAGATGCTCCAGTGCGCCCAAGTTTGCTGTCAGATTCATCATATCTAGGGAATCCCCCTGAACCTCCGTTTCACGATCATTAACCGTACTCGTCATTACATCGAACCATGTGAAAAACAATTCAATCCACCCAACGAAATCTGACTGTACACTCCTATCGCGTAAGCCAAGGAGCTTCTGCACCCCTGCCAGCTGAGTCTTGAACTTTGTAAACCCTGAATCGCACACATGAAAGAGGCAAAGAACAAGAAGAGTAGCGAGGACCGAGTCGTCCTGTGCGCCATTTGGATCGGCAAGCTTCATGTTGAGTAAAGCAATTGAGTTAGCCTTGTAATGCTTCTCTTCGTTTGAGGGCTCGCCGTGCATCTCTCGCAGCTCCTTTGTAGTCACAGGCAGAAGCCGGTCATCTAGGGAGCTAAGACGTCGTCCTTCGGTTCTCTGCCGCATTCTCATGTTGTTGGTTGCAAGCGCTGCTATGGCATGCTGCAATCCTTCGCTCCTCATGGCCAACCCTATGATGTGAAATCTGTATGGATTTTTCGGTCCGTCAAAAGCCACGATTACCGGGCATATAAATCTGTCGTAATAATCCAGCAGGTATTGCATCCGCGGGGAAAGGTGCGTAACGGGAAAAGGACTCTGAGGAATGGAAGTAGTGAGCGTGTATTCGTTTGAAGACAGGGGACCTGAACCATGGGGAGACATACCCTCCGTGGCAATGGAGTAGAATCCTGGATGAGGTAACCCATTGATACTTGAGCTCATTTCCCCCTCAATGAATATATCTGGAAAGGTAGGCGGACCCATGCTCTGATGACTGGAATGCAGCTCTGCAAAATCTTGTACACTCTGATCGGAGCTGATACTCGAGCTAATGTCATCGGCTATTGGTAGTGAGCGACGAGGAGTCTCGTGATAGTGGAAACTCTCCATCGAACTCATAGGAGTTTGGTCGTGAAAGACAAGAGAATGATATTGAGGAACAGAAGACTCCGAGAAAGGAAAATCGTCAGGCGTGCCAGGATATTCTCCCGGTGAAGGGAAGTCGCTGTCGCTGTATGTTCCAAGCGAAGCAGAGGATGCTGAGAGCCCGTTGTCATCATACGGCACTGTAAGCGAAGTTTGGAGTCGTTGAAGTGGACCCCGGTGGTAGTCAGGTCGCCTCAATTTGGATGAATGCGGGTGAAATGGATCCACGTGCTCCCCATAACCAGGCATGTGAAAACCCATGGGAGTGGTGGGTGAGGGAATTGGAATTGGGCTCGTAGCGCTGAGATATTGATAGTCTTGCGGGGCTGAGTACATATTGGGGCTCGTTGGGCTGGTGGGGGAGTGAACACCAAAGTCAATGCTGCCTCGAGTTTGGAGTTTGGTGGGGCCCTGGCGCGCAGCAGCGGCGGCAGCAGCAGCAGTGTTGGCGGCAGCAGCAGCTTTGGAAGCTTGCGCTTTGGTTTCCCGTGTTGTGGTAGTTTGAGTGTTGGATGGATTGGTGGGCGACTTAGGTATGGGCAAAGACAATCCTCGAAGTTTTCCACGACTAGCAACTCCCACTCCCCAAGTTAACGTGGTTCGGTATCCAGAGCACTCCTTGCCCATCTCAATGCAGGGTCCGCAATAAGGTCGTCGCCGATCGCACTTGACATTACGTTTTCTGCAAGCAAAGCAATCTTCACTTGCGCCTGTGGCAGGCGCTCTTCTTCTCCGCTTTCGTGGGGCGGCGGCGGCATTGTTGGTGGTGTCTTCGACTTTCTGGACTTCAACCGTCTGGGTGGTTGGCGATGACATGGCCATGGCGAATGGTTAAGGTGGTTGGAGGGTTACTGCAGATATGCACAAAGTAGCATCGGCAGATGGTTGGACAGTGTATAGTGTGCGTAAAAAGAATAAACAAAGGTACGAGGGGCAAAGCTCGATGGAGAATGGAAAAGCGCGTCTCGGTGTATTTAGCTGTCAGGGAAGCTTGGTCCTAGTTGTGATAAGATCAGGGCTGGGGACAGGGCAGTGATGCTGCCAAGGGGTTGCAACCAAAATGCGGCTTGATGCACGCTAGGACATGAGGACCGCGGTCATCTTGGAGATGCGCTGGGAGCCTGGGATGTGCTGGAGTCCTGGATGTAGAGGTCAGTGCCCGCATGTTCGAAGCTTCGGGCTGTGGCGAGCAAGTAGCCTTGGGAGATGCAGCTGCAGGACGCCCCTGCCGCACACCCCACACATGGCGGCGAATTGCAAGACACCGAAGGGTTACATCGGCATACCCTTGACATGTTGCGGCAGAACAAACGCAATAGGCATGGTGTGAACAATGAGGCTGGCATCGTACGAATCAGAATTCGCGGTCCGCAGATCAACGCCCCATCTCGGGGCACGCAACGTTTTCGGCCAATCCTCGAGTCCGGTCCTGGGCGCCAGAGACAGGCCGATTGCCTAGGAGCGCCGGCACACCCTTTTGTAGCAGCGCGGCGAATAGCTGTTCTCAGAAGACGATTCGGGGCCGACCGATGGCATGCAACGGCTGCAGAGAACGCCGTGTAGAATCAACACGGCTTCTAGCTAAATCTCTAGTGGGAGTCGCTGGCGTTTTGGGCCAGCCAAACAGCTTCACGCAGCCCGATGCTCTCATGGAACATAATGAAGCCAAACTTCCGCCAAGCAGGGGATGAGTGCGAGAGGAGATGAGTACCCAAGGACAGCTCCGCCATCAGGACCCCGCAACCAACATTGCCGTACGCAGTAACCTCAGTTCGTCTGGGAAAAGGACGATAGCGGAGGTTCATGGCAATTTCCCGCCCAGCGCAGGGCCGCCCGCTAGGCCAAGCGATGTCTGTTGGGTATGGCGATGGCACTGGACATCAAGCGCAACGATGACGCTGCTAGAGAAAGGGTCCGGGAGATGGAAGGCCGCGGTTTCGCGACACCACACACCACGCTCGCCGGTGCATGGCTTGGGATGTCCGTTGGACACATCCTCGTCCGAGATCCTGCTCGTCGCCTGCTCCGCACACGTCTTGGCGCACCCGCCCCGCTGGGGCGCGCTGATGATGATAACGCGATGTGAATGATTTATGACCATCGAGAACCTTGGACCATCCCCCACGCCCACGTCTCTGAGACTCCCGAAGGCGCAGCATGCTTCTCCAGAGAGTCGCTGGCCGAAATTTGCAAGTCGACATATCTAGCACAAGCGGTTGATGTGTGGAATGACGATCGTTGATGGTGCAGCCAACCACAACCAGCAACCACCATTATGATTTCATATATTCGCCCCCTTTGCGCCGTGTTCATTTTGCTTTTCGATGGCGCACTCTAATCGCGCCTACGCTGACCGAGGAACTATTCCGCATCGTTCCTCCAGGAGGGGCACGTGAGGCCGAACATAAGACACGCATCGGCGACAGGTGCCGCTTGCGGGCACCCCCAGGCCAAACCCCGTCAGCAGATGCTCGCTTGCAGCACGACAGGCCTCTTTGCGCGAGCGTCCGCTACCCTGTCTGTTCCTGGCGGCGCGATTCCACATGTGCTGTGCTGGTCCGCTGCTCGCGCCTGCGGGGTAATAAAAGGACCGCCCTCGCAATTGCCGTTCGGTATTGTGAGATGCCATGCTGCGAGTGCTCGAACAGCGCGTACTTTGTAGAGTCCGTATTCAAGCATCGATAGTTTCCCTGGAGCAGCCGATCATCCAACGCTGTGCCCTTAGCCTCATGCGGGGGATAGAGCATGCCTTGCCTGTGTTGGCGGCAACTAGGGCGCTGTGCAGGCGATGACAGCCACTTAAACCATGAAGGCAAGTGCACAGGTTAGCCTAGGAGCAGAGCGCAAAGCAACAATAGTCGCGAAATGCCGATGTCTAGGAGGCCGATGCGCAGGCCTAGAAGCGACCCGTTCAATGTTCGGTCTTTTGTGAGCTACTGAAGATTTTTTCCGGTGAAATCTGAAACTCCATTCCGGCTCGAAGATGGCTATTCTTGTCGGGGGATTCTTCCGGCAGTGGGAGCTCGAAAAAGCGCCGAGCAAGTCTCTCCGCCGGTTGAATTGGCTATTGAAACGTGAACTTGATCAATCTTTGGTTTTTGAGTGCGGGCAGGGATCCAAGAAAGTGCTTATCTGCCATATTTCTGTACACGAATGGGGACCGCCGTGCGAGTGACGCCGGCCAAAGGCTGGTAGCCTGCATGGAGCGCCAGTTGGTGCCGGCCGGGTCTTGGCCTTCCGAGTCATGGCGCGCAGCGAGTGTGAATCCCTTGCTGATCGAATCGTCCGGGACGAAAGAGCGGTCAAGAAGCGCAAGTTGGGCTGTTTGATGCGGGCCAAAGGTTGATTCACGAGGCAAGAGTTGAGAGCTTCAAAATTCTCACCCAGGCATGTGCAGATTACGTTATACATGGGGTCTAACCCCAGAGCGGTTGGCATGAGGGTTCCCTTAATTCAACGACGACGTTCAAAAACACTTCGCCGGCTTCATGATTCTTTCGTTGCTCTCAGGTTGCCATGGCCTTCTTGTGGGCTTTGTATTTTTCCCGTGCCCAGGAATGGAGGAGGGATTCGCTGATACGGGCCGATGCTTGTCTACCCTCAGCTGTAACCTAGGTGAAAAGAAGATCTAAACAGCGAACATCAAGCCTAATGCAAACCCCTCTTTCATAGTTTTCCCTATGAATAATAGTAATACTACTGAGCCATGGCCTTGTGGTGCTGAGAGACGGACGCGTTGTCAGATGTGATTCAGTCCCATGCACCAAGAGCCAACTGTCGAATGTGGAGATGGCAGCAATATCCACTGCAGGTGTGTATATGTAGTGATACATTTTCTACCCAGATTTCTCTATGTTCCTATGCTCCTGTACTCATGTCCAGATTGATAGCCGCATTGCGCTTTACTTTCTTCCAGGTTGGTTATGCTCTAGGGTTGATGCCAAGGACGAGACATTCAACGACAGACGTCGACATCTTCAAATCCCCTCAGCCCTAAACCCCAGAGTGGCTGAAGCCTAAATACGAATTACAGAAACACCAAAACGCCAGCCGCAGTCAAGCAACGCCAATATATGACTTGCGCATGTCGTTGAGGTCGAACGAACGAGTGGGGCTGGAAATCCTTGCAGATGAGGCAGCGGTACTCGGCTCGTACCGACGGCCTCAGACCTGAGTTCAAAAGTTGAGTTGAACTCAACGACCTCAAAACTTACGCGACGATCATAGGGCAGGCCAATAAGCAATTCCGGGACAGATTGGCGAGCGATCCCATCTACCATTGAACGGACGCAGGCTTAAACAGGCAAGACAGCTCAAAAATAGGGTTTTTTACATATCTATAAGCCTTCCCCCATCTTAAGTGCCATTTTACCCATGGCTCCATCTAAATACCAGTCGTGTTCCATTTCCTCTGACATTCCTGTCCCCACATCATTCACCTCCTCAGACCGAACTCACACATTGCCTACTCATAACCCTACATTGGACTACATGCGATATATTTAAGTTTCTCATATGTCGCTCACTTCCCCACCAACCTCCAAGTACCAGGAAGTTCCACCATCGCGCTTTCATCGGCTGGAATTTGAACACGCGGGTACTCCATGATACATTCTCTCTTTCCTTCCTACTCCTCCAAATTAATCATCCCTTCAGCTCAGCAAGCCTATATACCACCCACGATGTCAGCGTGTACATATTGGTGTCTGGATCAAACTGTTGACTTCATCGCATTATATTCGGAGGAGCACCATAATTATCAGCCAGAGGGAAAAGAGAAGGGTTCACAAGGATAAAGGACACAATGGAGAAATAGGAATGTTTAAGGAAGGGCCCAACGGGGGAGTTATACCATGACTGGGCCATCATGGCCAACCCTCGGCGCAGTCTACGATGCCCGGCAGAGTGACAACGAGCCTACCGTCGCGCGAACAATGCTATAATATCCAGCAAAGAGAGTCTAAACACCCTGAGATCAACCAATCCCCCGAGAAAGAAAGCATAGCACCAGGATACCTAGTCAACATTTGTCGATAATCCGAAAAACAATGCAAACATTTAGTGACACTGGCAAGAACAGAACTTGGGGGATACCGAGGCTACGGTATCGCCATCCCAGAAGCCAGTACTTAGATTTAGGGATATCGCGCTACTCAACCAGGTAGCTTTTTTTTGGCAGATTTATCAGTTAGAAAATACCCGCTACAAGAGAAGGAACAAAACTACCCAGCCGACAATGAAAGAAATTAGAAGGGACTTTCATAAATCATACCGGAAGATACCAGGATCCCAATACAGGCATAAAAGATTTTCCCAAGGATGCAAACTGGTTAAAAACTTCCGCATCAGTTCATTATTCCATTGGCATCCTGACTTCGATTTAACGGGAAGGTAGGAGATGAACACCAATAGCAGCATTGATGAAGGTGATATGAAAGTCGGGATCAACGAATCTATGGATCTGGTGGAACTAATTCGACCCTTTCTTTTGCCACGGTGGGAAGGCCGAACTGTAATTCAGAGGATGATTTCCCTGTACTTGGATCCAAATAGGAGCAGCAGGCCATTTTGCGGCAACTCAGCTCCCGAAAATTTTCCTTTCTAGCCGGGCAGCGACAATACCCCTTTCAATCCCCCACGCCCGTAGTCTTATGGTTCTTGTCACTCTCACAGGCTTCCAAATCTTTCGCCGCCACGAAGAAGGTATTCTCTTACGTTTAACGACCTGCAATATCTTGATATTGCCTCATTTGTTTCCCTTCAAACGGTTCAATAGTTATCCCCCCAGTCAACATTCATTCCCAACCCGAATGTAGTAAATCGGACCCATATCCCGACTATGGACAGTTGACCCACTCAACCATTCGATCTGACATTTCTAAGCCCGACATTACAATTTGGTCTAACACATAAATAAAACCTTCTGGTTTGACTTTTTCTCAAATTTGGCCGTACAAACCTCACGAAAGCGAAGGCATCATAACTCCAAGGACCGAAGGCCAGGACCTAAATTTTGATGTATGATCTAGAAAATTACCCGGGTTAAAAAGATGGGATGGCTCAAAACTTGAACTGGGTACGGAATTTGCTCTGAAGATTTGGACAATCAGCTACATTCCACTCGAAATATACATTGCATCCACAGGATTTCGATAATTGTCACCACTACGACTAGATTGCTATATCTCCCCCCCTCCAACCCTGAATAATCGAACTGGAATGGATCCGATCAGATCAGATATACACACTCCTCCACGTTCACACCATACAACACCGCCATTGTTGTTATTAATAAAGAAGACAAATTTGAAACGGGTAGGATGATGAATCTGTGTTTTACGATTGATTTATATCTATATGTAACTACGGACAACAGCAGGAATCGTGTACCAACTTACAAGCCCAGGTATTAGCTGCACCCATCAAAATTTGTTTTGAGATGAGCCCGATACTACTTCGTTGAACATGGGCGGTTAGTGATAGCCGTAGGGGAGAGAGGAGTGCCGAAAACCATATCCCACAATTATTGCTATATTACACTCATACGGTACGCAAATTCTCGTTCCCGGATGTGGTGTGGATTTTACGATAGGGGCTAGACATTGCTTGGACCTGGGTTTAGACCAGTCTTACCGTCAGGCGAGGGTATATATGATGTGGACAGATTCTCACCGTGTAATAAGTGCTGTGTAAATCAACATACTGGCATGATTTCAGTTAGCAGGCGCTTTGAAAAACATATCTTGATGTATGATCTGGATATCGACCCTACTGTAATGGCTGTGAAGGGTAGAAATGGTTCCCGGAATCAATGGTTCGCTATACAGAAGCCTGCAGGACTTGGCCCCGACTGTCTCTATACAACAGCGATACGTTAATCTTCTGCCATAGCTGAAATATTCGTCTGCGAATTTAAAAGATTACAAAAAGGAGTTGAAGGATATGGTTTAGTAGGGTCACGTTCTCACAGTGCATACTGGTTGGGAGTTTGCTCTAAAGGCCTAGGATAACACAGACTGCTGTAATTCTAAACATAGCTAAAATCTGCGACAGAGTTTAGTTTGAATAATACGTACAGGGCGAACAATTCCGAAGACGATAGAGAATTCAAATACCACAGTACTGTACTCTAGCTCGTGTAACAAGAATTCTCCCTAAACTGGATGTTTTACCCCACGGAAATCACAATAACACGGATATCTTCATATAAAGAAGTAATTCAACAGATTGTAGTCTAGGCAGAAGGGAATCAAATAATTGCAAAAATAAGTACCCAAGGCTCCACTCCACTTACTGGCCAAATTCGATACGCTGTTAATTTAGGTGCAATGATCCCAGTATTCCAAAGCGTATAGCAACATACTGATTGGGATATAGCATGTTCAGCCAATTGACGATTACTTGGATCTTGGAAAATACTTGTTTAAGGATGAATTCTTTTTTGGTGTCACATTGGATAATATGTAGATAGGTAGAATGATGAGGGGACACATGCATGGAGCCTCCATGGCGTCCGGACAGTCTAGACTCAATCGTTCTAGATGAACCACACTATCATTGCTTACTAGCTGTATATTAAGATATCCTCACCTTTCGCCTTTTCTCCAAAAACAATATCATAATACTCCCCAATCTCCCCACAAAGAGTCTGATTAGTTCGACATGTCTCTTCCCTCACCGCTTCCCATATCTCCTGCTCCACATCCCTTCCTCCCAACGTCTCCTGATATGCACCCGCCCACTTGCGCTGAAATTTACCCTTCTCGTCTTTTGCTAGACTGCCTTCTTCTAGTAGTCTCTCGGGGAAGAGCCTGTGGATATTGTGGTGGATAAATAAAATCTTGGGCCTGTCCTTTTTGAGGGTTGAATTCTCGCAAGTTGATGGCCGGGGTGTGGTATGAGATTGTAAAAATCTTTTTTAGGATCGCATTGCGCCATTGCGGCACCGTTGAAGTCGTCGTTGCGAAAGGAGCCAAGGAAGGTGAGAGGTTGTTTGACTTGGTAGAATGGGGCATCCATGACCATTGCTGCCGGAATGAAAGTCTCTTTGTCGCCTGCCCCAGGTCCACCCGGAGACAGTAGTTTGTAATAGTAGTCAGGTCCGTAGTAATTATAATATACGGAGGCGGCGTGGTTCTTTTTGTTAATCATCAGTTGACCCAACCCCATCGTTTTCATGGCCTGAACGGGGATTTCCGCGATATCTGCAATTGAGTAATAGTGCTCTGAGGCAGTGGTAGTCCAAATATCAGGCCATGTTATCAGTCCATGATTCGTATATGCCTCCGAGGAAAACAGATACGAATGATCGGAAATAGGGAACGAGTCGGCGTGGAGAAAGAGAATACATTCCAATAAAGAGAAGAGAATTGAGAATACTTTAAACTGGGAGTGGGAGCGGAGCGGCCCCATTGGCATGCGAGTAGATGCTGCCGACGATGTGACATTGAGCGTTGAATGAGGGAAGAAGTTCCTCGCATAATGTCTGGTTGCATTATTTCTGGGATCCGAGCGACACATCCACAGGAAGAGTAGTGCCAGATCGTCTAATTAGATGGAGAGAGACGAGAAGAACAGGCATTAACTCTGCTCCAGTTGTCATGACTATGCCTTGCGTGTTTCTTTTGAACGGCAAAAGTTTCGACAGCAAGCGCGCTTCCTTTCTCATTTCCATGTGTGCGTTATAAAGCGCCCCTTCGTCGTTGGCGGTGAGGTTCAATCTTTTCAATCGAGGAGTGTTGTTCTTGATGACCTTTTCATAGTTGATATAAGCCTCTTCGGGAGTTCCCTCTTCCATGCTAATTGGATTTAACAGGGGGTGTGTCTTCTTGAAGACTGTAGCAAGAATTTCCCAGAAACTGGCCATTTTCCTGTCATATGCCGGAGTGGTGGGGAGGCCTTTGCAAGGGATTAATTTGTCTTGGATCGGGGGATTCATGTGGGGAATTGGATGCACACAAAATACCCAAACAAAGATTGTAGCAATGAGGAGGTACTTTGGCCCTGTCATTCCTACATAGACATAACCCAACATTTTGCTTGAAGCGACAGCATAGATATGACTAGCGGGTGTGGTGGAACAAAACGATTGAAGAAAAAGAAAGAACATTGGAACATGTGATGGTGAACGGGAAAATGTATGGGAAAGAAAACGGAACTAGGAGTAATAATGGGATATATAACGACAAGGAGAAAAGCAGCAGACCGTGAAGTTGAAGACTTGGCATACGTGAGAGATGAACAGTGCACTAGAGAGGCACAGTGATGGGGAGATAGGGTACATTATTAACCTCATTACTGATTTGAGCCCAAGCATCATGCGATATGCGCTCGGAAACACGCTCTCGTACAAGTATCTTATTCTCGGAGTACTGCCCAGACACAAAGACAAATAGGTCGAATGGAATAGCAGCATGGAGTTGATACGAGGCACGATAGCCCCCGTTGGAAGGGCAAGGGACATGAAAATCGCCTCCAGAGAAGGCCTGTCGTGCACAGCTGGTGGTTTGTGCACCTGACCTTGGGTATGGCGCATGTGTATTCCTAACAGTCCACAAGCATTGCATTGTCTGTCATAGCTCAGACAGTGGTGGCCGCGTGCCACGCATTTGCCCGAGACAGAGGAATTGGACGCCGTAACCGGTAGGCAAGCACCTCGGGGCGGCCAGGCTCGAGTGAGCCGACATGGACGCAGAGACGATACTCTGTGGGCGGCTGGGTATGGTGGAGGTGGAGGTGGACTTGGGCTTGGACTTGGTTCAGGTCGGTGGTTAGGGTGCCGAGGCTGAATCGGGCGCTAGCCGCCTTCGGCCCGGCTCCCTTGATCGCCAAAACCTGCGTGCTGGAGCGAATAACCAGCACGAATTGACGCGCCGGGAGGAACTGCAGCCATCACTATCGCTATCGCCCATATCTATATATATAGAGATTCCGCATCGCCCCCTCCGAATGGCCGACCAAGCATTGAAACGCGCGCGGCGCCCCAGCGCGGACGAGGGCGTGAATAAGTGGGAGTCCAGCGCTCATCTCAGCAGGCAAGTACGGAGAGCGGTGGCTGATCCTCCTCGAGCAGCTGGCATTGCATTCCACGCCAAGGGCTGGCGGGAGTACAAGCAAGACGAGCCCTCGCCCACACCAATCTTCGCCTGCATGGTGTCTATCAGCCTGTCCTTTCGAGCTGCCCCTCTCCAATTCACTCATTCCATCACTGTGTCCCAACCACTATCCCTGCGCGCATCGTGCCGCACGCTGTTGGCCCATCTATCTCCCTCTGTCTTGCTTCTTCCCCCCGCCTCCCTCTGCCGTCCAGCTCCCCAACACGTCGCGCCATGCCTCCCCGCAGTCTACGATCGCGCGCAGCTCCTCTAACATCTCCCAGCGCAGCTCCCACAGCCTCTGCGACCCGCCCGCGCCGTGGCACTACCAACCAGTCGCCCCCCTCCGCCGTCATCCAGCGCTCTTCCCCCGAAGAAACCCGCCAGTCCATACACCTCACCGTGAAGGCCGACCCGGGCAAGCTGCGAAAAGCCACCAGCGGCAGTGTATCCAAATCAACAGCCCGCACGGCTGTCACCCCTCGCAACATCGTGTCTGGGAAGCGGGCATCGCGGAATAGTCGGGTTGTCAGAGAGGTCGACTCGGACGATGAGGAGGACGAGGACGAGGATGATGAGCCAGAGGCCATGGACGTAGACGACGACGAAGACGACGACGACGAAGAAGACGATGACGAGGATGCTGAGGGTGAGGAGGATGATGAAGTGGATGCGGAAGGCGAGGAGGACGAAGACATGGAAGACTTGCCCGCACCTCCCCCCCCGCGCGTGGTGGTCCCAAGCAAAGAACACGCTCACATAAATCCGGTTCGCAATACCAAAGCTCATGCTTCTGTTGAGACTAAGGAGGTATCCATGGCCGATGATGACGATGACGATGAGTTATCTGAGCTAGATTCGGAATTGGAAGGCGATGAAGAAGATGCTGAGGGCGAGGACGAAGATGCTGAAGGTGAAGATGACGAGGAAGAGACAGTCGCACGGATTGGCGACGATGACGAGGATGAAGATATGGACAGCGACGATGGAACTCCTGGCTCAGAAACCCCTGATTTGAGCAAGATGACCCGACGACAGCGAGCTAGGGTGGCCGAGGACAGTGATGGTGCCTTGATATCTCTATCGAATGGTACGTTTTGCATTCACGTTCTATGCAACAACGATGCTAACTGTTTGTACAGAGGCACAAAAGAAGAAACACTTGACTGCGGAGGAGCACGCTATGCGCCGAGCAGAGATGGCCCGTCGACGCAAGAATCTCAGCGAGAAGCGCAACGAAGAAGAAAAGGTAGGAACCCCATTCTTCCAATCTTAGACTGCATGCTAACATGCACAAGATGGACACCATCAATCGCTTGCTCAAGAAGCAGCCCCCGAAACGCGGAAAGCGTGCTATCCAGGACGCCAACGAATCTGGTCAAGAAGACGAGGGCGAAGTCGAGAAGGCGAACCCGCTTTACGTTCGCTACACACAGACCGTCAATGGCACTTGGATGGCTGTGCCTGAAGAGTGGCTGAGCAGCCCCGTTGGTAGCGTGTTTGCTGGTCCCCTTGCGAAACCGTCACATCGGCCCTTTGGCGGGAGGATGGTCGAGGAAGTTGTTTGATGCATCGCAAGGGTGCATGTGGATTCCTAGCATTTATTTGGAGTTTGGACTACATATGCCGATTAGCAAGGCGTTTCTAATTATTTTGGGACCACCCCCCCACAAGAGTAAGATATCAAGGTTGTTGACGCTTGTATACTACGGAGACAATCTGCATGTATTCGTATAAGAAATATACCGTGTCAATTTGCCTGACTACTGTGAAATCGTCAAGCAACGAAAAGGGAAGATACAGTTTTGGAGGCATGTTCATGTGAATGTTCCTGATTGGCTAATAGCTTCGGATACGCTAACGCTTCTTGACATTGTTACAAGGAAACCTCACGGCATGAATAGTCCATCCAGGAAGGATGTCCGCTGCTAATTCATGCAATAATCTAATTGCGAAGATCATGTTCTACGCATGTCGGGATCCCCTTGAATTATTCGCTGTTTGTTTTGAAATGGTCTGAATAACACCGGAACGCCGAGAAACCCTACGACTGTGTGTTCTAGCTTTGGGCTACTCATGGCCTGAATGGAAACTCAATGAGGGCTTCTCCGGTCCTTGTAGATCGATTTTAAGCTATTGAATTCCACGCGGCCATGTCCCAGGTGACCAGCAGGGTACAATGACCCCTCACATCAAGAAAGCATATAGAGACAACTGCCACCCCCAAGCTATCTCCTGTAGGACACTCTAGATTTCCAATTCAAAATGGTATCTCCAACCCTCCCCCTCTCTCTTCTTCTTGCCTGGGCCTCAGCTACCCTCGCCGCTCCCACAACCGGTACCTTCAATGTCCTCACCCTCAATGTCGCGGGCCTCCCCTCGATTCTCAATGGAAACGACATCCCCGGTGATAAAACCGTAAACACTGGCCTTATCGGCCAGTACTTCAGCACTTACAACTACTCCCTTATTCACGTGCAGGAGGATTTCAATTACCACGCTGCGCTATACGCTACTGATGACCACCCATATCGCACCGCGACGACCGGCGGTGTACCCTTTGGGAGCGGCTTGAATACGCTGAGTAATTTTGACTGGATCGACCTTGAGAGAACCAAGTGGAATACCTGCAGCCTTAGTGGTGGAGATTGTTTGACACCGAAGGGGTTTACGTTTATGAGGGTTAAGGTTGCTGAGGGCATGTGGGTTGATGCTTATAACTTGCATGCGGATGCTGGGTGAGTTTGTATTCTGTCAGATCCACCGATCACCCTCTTGAAATTTGGGTTTCTTACTATTTCTGGCTTTTCCTTCATGAGATGGGCGTCAATCAGTTACTCATTTTGTCATACCCATCCGTTCATCCTCACAATAGTACTATTTCAAATATGCTAACAACCTACAGTACAGAAGCATCTGACCTGACGGCTCGCGCGTCCAACCTCCAGCAAGTCAGCGACCACATCAAAACCTACTCGTCCTCAAATCCCGTCCTCGTCTTTGGTGACACTAACTCACGCTATACCCGTACCGGCGACATCCCCTCCATCTTTACTACCGCAAACGGCATGACTGACGCCTGGATCTCTCTCGCTCTAGGCGGTGTTGCCCCAGTCTCTGGTACTGACGCACTATTATGTGACAACCCGTCCGCAACAACGGCATGTGAAATCGTCGACAAAGTCTGGTACCGCGGTAGCCCTGCTATCACTCTCACAGCAACCAAATTCTCGTACGTTGGGAATTTATTCCTGCAGCCCGACGGAAGTGTGCTAAGTGATCACGATCCCGTGCTTGTTGATTTCAAATGGAGTCTCAGCGAGAAGCTGAGGCTGTCGGATCCCTTTGGTGGCGCTTATGGCACGTTCTTCAATGATTTGGATGTTTTGTCAACAGTGTCTGCACCAGCCGTATCCACCGTCACAGTGAGAGGTGGAAACAGAGTTGATGGTGTGTCCTTTACCTTGACATCTGGACAGACATTGTCGCATGGTGGGACTGGAGGAACGGCAGTCTCGTTGACTTTAGCTGCGGGTGAATTGTTGACCAGTGCCACCGTCTGCCAGGGAACATATAATAGCCAGGCAAGGATCTTTTATATCCAGGTAACGAGTAGTAAGGGACGGAGCATCACTACTGGGGTTAAGACCACAGATTGTGTGACAAAAACTGCTGAGTCAGGATGGGGGATTGTAGGATTTACCGGACGGAGTGGGGATGAGATTGATCGGGTGGGGTTTGTCTATGCAAAAGTCTAGGTGCGATCAAGCATGGTATTCATGTGCTTAACGTTATATAATATTGAAATATTTGTAAATACTTTACTTCATCTTTATGCTCCCTATCACTTGGATGCTTTGGTTACATTTGATGTGACGTTAGGTAACGCCATAAAATTTGGCTAGGCCTTGCCCACCATGAGGTATAATCCACCATTAAACAGAATGTAGGGTGGCTGTTTTAGATAGTATCTATTAGTAATCTTACATTGGTAAAAATTCCCTAGCTCTACTAGAATGCCACAAATGTACAAAATCATACAATAGATTTCTTGGAAAAAGTCCCGCACCGAAAAATAGAACATGTACTAAAGTTGCAAAGAGCCCCCGCACTACTATCACTTCGGCAAAGCGCTATAGCTAGAGTATGTCATATAGAATGTATGAGATTAAGAGTTTATAATGTCTAGCTATCGTGATATATCTCTTCAATCGGCCCTGTGAGGTGCTGGTAGTGAACGATAGCTTGGCAGCTTCTTTTGATCTGCCGCTCATTCGGGCCTGATTGATCAGATCAGATTAGCGCGGTTTACTCGAATAGGCGCCCAGGTGTCCCAGTTCGCCCCACCTTAATCGGTCGATCCTTTCATGTATATTTGCTCTTGCCCCGCAGCCTTGAAATTCTTAGAAAGAAGGACTGAAATCATTCAAGGCCCTTGAGAATATGTCGTCCCTCCCTGATCTACCACTCATAGTGTTGCGCCTTATTTTCGACTTGGTAGGTTTTGCCTCTACAACCCTAGTTACGGCATAGTTGTTAAAGGTCTTCACAGCTAGGGAAGAGAGATATGGATGAATTCCGACTCGTCTCCCGAACATGTAGATACTCATCTGAGCCTGTTTTTTTCCGAACTTTAACACTTCATGACGCAAATCCTTTCTCTGGCGATATAAACAAGCAGGTCTGTGAGCGATTGTGCAACCCTAAAGATAGCCTCTTGCAGCATGTGCGGCATCTAAATATTGGTCCCTTTAAACAAGAAGAGCATTGCCCTAGCGAGACGACGTTAGTTGAAATACTACGTGCATGCAATAGTTTATTAGATTTCTCGTAAGGCAATCAGCGAGGAGGTATACAGGTTGGGAGAGTGCATACTAACTACATGCAGATGGAATATGCGAGCACAGATGCCAAAACGGGCACTAGACACACTAAGCAAGCACCAACCAGAGACTCGCCTTCATGTGACCAACAACCTGCGCAAAGACCCATATATTCATCTGGATGTTGCCCTACTTTCGTCTCAAAATCTCCACTCGTTAGATCTCACCGTTTGCGGGACATGGATCTCCCCATACCCCCATAGCTTTGAATACCGCTCCGAATTCCCTGCTCTTAAATCAGTCTTACTACAAGCTAAGAACCTTAAAATCTTGCGCATTGCCGTGGACGGAACTGTTCCAGACCAGCAGCATTGGGTCTCTTCTCCAAGTCCAAACCTCGATTTCATAGACAACGATGTCTTCCCAAATCTTGAGGTGCTTGTTCTCCCGTATAACCGTTACGTTTTGTCTGAAGATCACTGCTCTAAATGGGTCAATGCAATGGATTGGGGCTATCTTCGATGTCTGGATCTTGATCACGGAGCACCAAAACATCTTTTTTCTGCCTTGACTGGTAAGGTTCCGAAGCTGAAAACACTGCACTTTGGGTTCTGGCCGAATTACACCCGAGATAAAACATGGGAGTGTCTAGACATATCTATCATCATCCGATTTCTGGAAAGCATCGACGGTCTAGAAGAGCTTAATGTTGCAAATATAAACATGCCAGAGTTGCAAGAAATTAAAGAAGAAGTCTTTAAGAATCATGGAAGGAGCTTGAAGCGGCTGCACGTGAGTTTTGAAGGCATGAGGGCCAAGGGATGGGCTATTGAAGATATCCAAAGCTTAACGGAACACTGCCTAGAGCTAGAAGTTCTTAGTTTGAAAATCGCCATGGAGACAGATACTACCGTGTCATATATAAGCACGATTTGGGTAAGTTCTCAGCCACCTGTCTACCCGCCATCGCTCAAAACACCCCATTTAACACTAACCCTAGCCGACTGCTGCTATTGACCAGCTCAAACTCCTCACCAATCTCTATAGCCTCTCAATTATACTCAAACTCGACGAGTACAGTACAGAGTTTATCGTCGCTTCTGGTGGCAACAAATTCCTCATTGAAGAAGCCGCCCAGGACCGCACAATTTCTTTATTTAAAAGCTGGGAAGGCATTGGACCAGGGTACGGCCTGGAGGAGTGTACAGTGCGATATCAAACCTCACTACCATTCACAGAGTGGGGTTTTACTGTGCGATCTAGCATGATAGGAAGTGATGTGGATGTTGAAAAGAAGGTTATCGGAGGCGGAGTGATAAGTACTCCTGTCGGAACGAGCTTTGATCCTTGGGGGTGATACAATTAGAGGGCACAGAAAACTCTCTAACCCCTCCTCGACACTGGTAGATCTTCATTCCGCGAAGCAGTTTCGGTAAGGTTAGACTAATTACGCTAAGAAACCACACCGGTGTGACCCACGAGGATGTTCCTTCAAGGTTTTTCACACGAATTGAGATCACGACCGTCCACTCTCCATTCAAAAAGTGTTTCCCTGGGTAGACTGTTGCTTTATTTCCTTCTTTTCCTTTGCCATTAGAAATATATCCTTCAATTTTATTCTATTCTCGCCTCACGCCATGCTTACTTTTGGCTGACCCTCCCATTCCTGCTCTTGGTCATGCTTAGCTAATATTTTAACGGCTCTTCATCAAGAAAATAACTAGAAAATTGATCTCGTTGAGTTGAGTATGGATCGCACACCTCCCGGAGGATTTGGTCATCGGAAGTTGCAGCTGGTAATTTTAACGACCCATTTATATAGCCTATGAGCCAGCTATGCTTCTACACCACAACACCAAGCGCCGAGAGGCGTTTATGCCAAGTTTCCGCTGTGAGTGATTTTGGTACTGACAGCATAAGATGTACTTGATTGATATCCTCACCTTGTTCCCTGGCCTCGAAGCATGTGGCGAGTTGGTTGCATGTTGGATATTGTTTTTCCAAATTTTATTTGGGGGGATGAGATCTAATCATGTTGTGTAGATTATATATTAAGCAGGTTTATTACATATCCAATCCTAAATGAGAGAGAGAACTCTAATTAAAGCGAAGAGATTCGGGAGGTAGCTACGAAGGACCGCGTATCTTTTTTTGGGTTGGAAAAGCATTGGAGAAGATTATCCTAAGGTGAATGTAAGTTAATGTCTGAGGTTTTCTCTCTATTTTTCGTAATTCAATTGAGTGTCGTTAAGCATCTGCGTCTGGTACGAATGTTTCATGTTCTTCTTTACAAATTTCCGAAATCAACTGGGGCGGTCAGTTGCATCTATTGTTTCACTAACACAGATGGTCACTTGTGATAAACTACTGAAATATTCTTTTTTGGAGGGTGAGAAACGTCATCATTTTTATAACGAGATATTTCTAGATCCTTGCCCAGCTGATGGGATTTCTAGTTCTAGGTCCACAACATTCATGGGGACTTTAAGCAAATAATCAAAGCTGCCCAATGAAAACGTCTGCTTTTTGGAAGATCCACCCAGCGCCTGTGAGTCTAGCTTTTCATTGACATAAAAATTCTTCAATCATGAATCCTGTTTCGATTCACTAATCCTGCATCTGCAGTTCAAAGAAAGAATTGTGGGTTCGGACTTGTAAATTTCAAATCTACTTCTAGCTTTGGATTCGAAATACTTCTCTATTTATTTTCTAAAAGCAAACATGTAATAAGGGGATTTTTGGTTCAAGTAAGCCGTAAAAACTGTATTAAAGCTTGGCCTTACTATGCATTGTGATTAGTGATAATGTTAGGCGTGGGAGGAGGTTTGATAGAGCAATCTGAAAGTGGCCATGACGCGAACAACACCCACACGAAACTGCTGCATGTCCCATATGTATCCATGAAAGTTGCTCTGTTGGGTCGTGGTAAGTAGGGTTTGATCGAGCTAGTGGCTGGACCTAAGGGGATTGTAACCCGAGGTCATGTGATGTTGACCTTTGGCACGCTAGCCCGGTACCTCGGCATTGTTGAACTTCGAACGACATCAATCATCAACTTCGACCTCGACAGTCTTTCACTCTCATACCTCTTCTCTAAATAGGTACATATTTAGAATTGTATTTACAATGTCGAAAAAGGATGGCATCCCATCCTGGCAACTCGCGCAACCTAGCATTCCGCAACCCACTTCTTCACCTGAGGGAGAGTCGAACCCTGAGTTTCCTGAACCAAACATAGCACCAGACACGGAAGAAACTACGGGGAATGAGAAGGAGGAGACGCCATCACAGGAATCTACGCTACTACAGCAAGCCTCCAAGTTCCTCGAGGATTCGACAATTCGCGACGCGCCGTGGGATAAGAAGGCCGCATTTTTGAGATCCAAAGGCGTGAAGGATGAGGAGATAGAGAAGCTAGGAGGACCAATAAGGGAGAACAGTACACTTAATCTGGCGACAGATGGAGAGCAAGCATGGCCCAAGGTTAGTTATTTAACCAAATCGCAGAGCGCATTCGATTAAGTTGATTGCTTTGTGACGGACCTAAGAATCTAAATGTGAGGCTATTTTACTGACAGCCATAGACTACACCACAAAATTCACAAACACCTGCGCCCCAGCCACGACCCCGAGATATTCCTCCTATTGTCACCTACCCAGAGTTCCTCACCCAATCGTCGCAGCCGCCACCACTCATAACTACGCGTCGTCTTCTCACAACTGCATATATAACGGGAGGGCTCATATCCGCAATGTATGGCCTATCCCAATTTGTAGTCGCCCCGATGACGCAAACCCTTGCCGAGACGCGACATGATTTTGCGGCTCACACCCAAGAACAATTGGAGGAATTGAATAAACGGTTAGGCGACATCGTGTCTACAGATCCCGCACACAATTCCAAGCCCAAGGTTTCGGACATTGTAGACGACATATCAGAGGCCGACTCTGACCCAACCGAGCTTTTCCACCGTGATTTTGGTACACAAACCACCCCCTCGCTGTCTCGTCGCCCATCCACATCATCGACTACGGAAGACAATGCCGTCGTAATAGGCCATGAAAATCGCTTGAAGATTCTGACTTCTCACCTGCGTGAACTAGAAGCAACTCATTCGAACGACACTTCATCCTCAGATTCTCTGAAAACAAAAATATCTGATTTGACAACGTATTTGAATGAGATGAGCTATCAAAATCAGTTTTACTCTGGCATGGGAAGCATGTACACTAGTAATTATGGACTACCGAAGACCAAGGATGGAAAGGACGATCAGATGGAGGTGCTCAAATCTGACATACGAGCTGTAAAGGGTGTATTGCTCAGCGCGAGGAACTTTCCAGCTGGTGGCAGAAGTACACCACCGGTAGGGAGAGTTAGTGGATGAGGCGAAAACGACTTATGAAATCTGAAATAATAATGTACAATTACCAAACCGTGTTCATCGAAGCACTTTACAACAATATTCTATTTTAACTTCAAGCAATCCAAGGCTCATTAGCTCGCGCTCCATCAGGAACCCTTACATGCCTCTCAAAAATCAGAGATGTTGAATAGATTCTACGCAAAAGTATATTTATAACAGTTCACCAGATAATATCAATCCTAAATGGGTTAGATGTTCCTACCCCTCCACGACGTCATCCTAGTCTCAGATCATCAGCATTAACTCCAACACTCCGGTTTGCAACTTGAGTTACACCTTAAATTCGGATCTTAATCCTTTCCAGACAACATTCATCCTCCAATTGTGAACCCTTGTTTTCTTGGAATTTATCGGAATGGAAGGCTTGACCTCAAAACTGCCATTCGGGCACCACAAAGCTCCCACACAGTCCCCACAAGAAACCTCACTAACGACATTGCTCACTTCTGATCAATGCGCCGACCTGACATTCTTGATTGCGACGATAACAGCTACAATGCGGAAATCACTGGTCGAGACATTCACGGCCGAAGAGACCCCACTCTCAGCGAGGGCTAAATCGGAAGAGGAGGCACTGAAGCTTGCGCCTGCAAACATCACCAATGTGGATGTAGAGAAGGAGGATAATTTGAAGAAAGATCGGCAAGATAGAGAAAAAGATGCGAAGAAGGAGCTCGCGAAACCAGAAGTACAGGAGTTGAAAACTGCGATGCTAAAATATTTTGATGAGTGGAGGGGTAAAGTCATCATACGTGTGGGCGAGATTGTAAATTCGAGGGAGGAAGCAAAGGAGCAAAGCGAGAATGTGAAGGAAAATGACATCGAGAAGAGTTTCAAGCGACAAGATACTGGATTGAAAGCAATAACGGATATTGAGGACAAGGGATTAGACGAGGATGACGTTTTTAAGGGGCTGTATCCCCCTGTTGTGACGAGTCTGGTGGACCTTGAAGAAGGAAAAAGGGCTCTGGTGCTCCACTCCCTTGTCCTTATACTTCTCTCTCTTGAACATTACTCTGCGCACTCTCGTATTCTCCTGTTGTACCTCACAAGCTCACTACACATCACGCTCTCTGTCCTGAAGAATGACGAGCAAACCATCGCATGTGGTCTGCTTGAAGCAGCACAAACACAAATCAATGCCGATGCAGAAACCAAGAAGAAAGCTGAAGAGTCTTCTACATCGCGGAAATGGAAGGTAGGACTCGCATCTGTAGCTGGTGCAGCCTTGATTGGTGTAACTGGTGGTCTTGCTGCTCCATTACTCGCGGCCGGTATCGGTACTGTAATGGGAGGCCTTGGTTTGGGTGCTACAGCTGCAGCAGGATACCTTGGGACAATGGCCTCATCCTCTATACTTGTTGGTGGACTGTTCGGTGCGTATGGAGCTCGTATGACTGGAAAGGTTATGGACGACTATGCTCGCGAAGTGGAAGACTTCGGCTTCATACCCATCCACCAATTCCATCACCCCCGCAAACTTGAGAAAGAGTTTCGACGGCTGCGAATTTCGATTGGCATTTCTGGCTGGTTGACTAGCAAGGAGGATGTTGTGGTCCCGTGGCGCGTCATCGATGGTAGCATCGAGGGCTTCGCGCTCAGATGGGAGTTGGAGGCTCTTATGAAGCTAGGTAATAGTATGGACTCGTTTGTCAAAAGCGCAGCCTGGAACTACGCCAAAGGTCAAATCATAAAACGCACTCTTTTTGGCGCTCTGTCGGCTGGTTTATGGCCTCTGGGCCTTCTTAAGATATCTTCAATCATTGATAACCCTTTCTCTGTGGCAAAGGTCCGTGCCGAAAAAGGTGGACAGGTCCTCGCCGACGCTCTCATCAACAAAGTCCAAGGCGAGCGCCCCGTCACCCTGATCGGATACTCCCTCGGAGCACGCCTCATATTCTCTTGCCTTCAAACCCTAGCCGAACGCAAGGCTTTCGGCCTTATAGAAAGCGTAGTCCTACTTGGCTCGCCTTGCCCCTCGGACGCCGCAGACTGGCGGCAGATAAGAAGCGTAGTATCTGGCCGCATCGTCAACGTCTTCAGTACGAACGACTACATCCTCGCATTCCTGTACCGCACTTCCTCCATTCAACTCGGTGTCGCAGGTCTGGAGCCCGTACTGGGCGTTCATGGCATACAAAACATTGACGTTTCCGAGCTCGTGAATGGACATTTACGCTACCGCTATTTAACTGGGAGCATTCTTAAGAAAATAGGATTCGAAGATATAGATATGGATGAGGTGGAGCGCGAGGAAGCCGAAATGAAGGCGATGGAAGAGCTTGAGAAGAAGGAACGAGCAAAGAGGGAGAAGAAGGAGAGTGGGAAAAGCGAGGAGGAACAGAAGAAGGACTTGGAGAAGGAAGTTGAGAAAAAGAATGAAGAGAGCATGATGAGTTGGATTACTGAGAAAATGAAGAATGGTAGTGTTTGGGCAAGCAGGGGTGGGAAGGAGAAGGAGAATGCTGAGCCTATGGTAAAAAAGGAAAAGGAGATTGAAGGCAAGAAGCCAACTGAGGTAAACTCTTGATTAGTAGGAAAACCTTCGCGGTCGTCGAAATGATGTTTGGGATGGCATATGGTGTCTAGGTCAAAGAGATTTTAGGGCATAGAGATGTCGAGGAATTGGGGTTACAAGATACATATAGTTAGTCCATATATGAATAATATCGAAAGCTTTGAGATATTGATGTAAATAAATGATCGTCATCTGAGGAAGGCAAAAAGCTCCCTATTGGAACCTGCAGCCGTCTAAAAATGAATAGCAAGTGTTCACCCTCCGTCTTCCATAAATTCGCTATGTGCGACTAGCCTATGTGATCAAACTTTGACTTTCTATCTCCTATCTCATTAAGAGAAATCATCAGTCACTTCCTCGATTGCGCTCTTGATTCTCAAGAGAAGTGTCGTCTTCCACTTATCTAGTTTGCTCAGCTGATCGTATTGAAACAACTTATCTGCAAACATCTCCTGGTCACCCTCTTGGACTGCAGCGGCAAGATCAACGAGAAGCTGATGTTCACGCTGCTGTGTGAAGGAGGGGTCTAGATCGCGGTACTTGTCCATGGCGGCATTCACACCAACCATGTCGCCAGTGCAGAGCTGACAGATCCCTGCTTTCAGAAGGTATTCTTTTACGGACCAGCGCATCAGATTGTTGGATATACTGGCACGGGCCACTTTCTCGTAGAGTCCGCTAAGGTTGGTCAGTAAAGAAATTTGGGGACGGTGTTTAAACTAGGGAGAGAAAGAGAGGGGAGATATACATGGCTTTGTAGTCTGGGGAAGCGAAGTTAGCATTCGAACTTCAAGAAATAATATTTACTCACAGTCCTTGCCCTCCAAAGCCACAAGATCAGCCGTCTTCAGCCATAGTTTATTTGCAAGTGCCTAGCTGGGGTCAGTACCATTGGAAAGACTGTAACTTGGAGATCTTACTTCAGCATTGTCCTATTCGCAAGTCAGTACAAATACATCTTGAAGAGTTGTAAATACAATTGGGTAAGACATACGCTTTCATACCAGCCAGCAGCCTCCTCGTAGGCTGCTGCAGCTCGACCTTCGTCCCCAATCTCGACCTCAAATAGCTCTGCGAGGTTCTGCTTGTGAGTTGCAGCACGGCGGAAGTTCCCCTTGCTACAGTAGTGTGCAATGGCTAATATCTATCAGGTATATATATATGTGTGGCTATAATGCACTTACCCTTGTCTAAGCACCGCGCTGCAGCCTCTGGGTCATCTTTTCGATACGCCTCTGATAACAGATAAGCTCATGTGATTATATCTGAGTAATTCCCTTCTTACTGAAAGCTTCTGTCAAAGAGTTTGCTTCATCATCTGGCTCGTTGAGATGTTGTTTCTGTACTACAGCCGCTCGTTCGAAAGCCTCTCCAGCTTCCTTGCCTACGCTACAAATTAGTATGAACACACAATCTAGATTGATTTAAATAGTATGAGATAAATATTAAAACAGTGCCTAGTCGTACCTAGCTTTTGCATTCGGAAGGCATTTGCGGCAGCGATGAACTGGTCGGCTGCTGCCTCATCTAACATTCAAGTCAGTGAGAGACGCCACTAGTGCTCAGATATTGCTCATACACTTCTCCTGACGACCTCCAAAGAAGCTGAATCCACCTCCGGCTTTCTGAAGTGAAGATTCGGCCTATAATAGCACGGTTAGTATCTGGACATGTGCTTGTGGTTGTGTTTCAAGATGCCCACCTGCCGAAGGAGCGCTCTGGGATCTCCGGCCATATTTGCGGGGATTCGAAGCGGTCTGAGATAATCAGTTATTTATTCGTGAAAGTGCGCCTTAATAAGAGGGATATGCGTGACTGGGGTGTCCTATTTGGAAGTTTGGTCGATAGGTGGCTGTCTTTCAGGTGGATGATGACGCTCTCGGCTGGCCTGTGCGTTCCGCTGGTTGTTGATACGGGAGAACCTCGGCAAGTCTAACGTAATGCAACCTGAAGACATTACATAATGTGTCGAATTCAACGACACGCCATTCACATTCGTCCTAGAAAAGCATACCTTCACCAATTTCACTCATATAGTTGTCCAAATTCGCGAAACTAGGCCATAGTAGATACTATAGTTTCAAGGGCTGGTGAGAATTATCCTGCCTTGCCAAATTCGATCACTAATTTATATGTAGGCCATGTTGTTTTCCAAACCCTCATTTGTACACACAAGCTGGTTGATCAGATCTCTCCGATGTTCCTACGCTCCTTTACACATCGCTGCTAAACTACCTGTTCCTAAGGTCTCACCCAATCATATACATTATAAGAAGAACAAAGACGGTGTGCAACCTGTAGATCTGGAACACCTGCTCTCAGCACCCACCTGGTCCATCGAATCCCTTCTACCACAAAAAGGAAAAGCTGTAGACAACACAAAAGTCTCTTCTGAGAAACTGCATCACCTTCTTCGCCTCTCTGCGCTCCCACCTCCCGATACCCTAGAAGAGGAGGAGAAGATGTTGGGTACACTTTCTGCACAGCTTCATTTTGTTGGTGAGATGCAGCAAATGGATACAACGGGTGTGAAACCTCTCAGAGCTATAAGGGATGAAACTATAACTTCCGAAAAGGAACACACAATCACGCTGAAGACCCTGAAGGACACCCTTTCTCGAGAGAAAGTCGTGGGTAAGCACTACAAGCGTATACAGAGGAACTCGGATCCTGTGGATGCTAGTGATGTAGAGCTCTGGGAAGTTCTTGGGTCAGCGGAAAAGAAGGTGGGGAACTACTTTGTGGTGGAGAGTGAGCGACCCCAAGAATAACGTGTCAACATGTCACATTAAGGAGACAGGGTTTGGTGGTGAGTTGGTGTTCCACATTCACATCAAGCAATAGTACTTCATTCCTGTAAAGATGAACTTTTCGGTATCTTTCGTTGACTAATCTTTTCACTTTAAATCTCAAAAAGGTAAATCCAGCTAACGCCAACCCTAGCCACAACAAGAACCAAAAGTGGAAATACTATATCAAACACCCAGAACCTGTTTGTATCCCATACAAGACTACCCCACAACCGACAACGGAATGCTAGCCATAAATAACTCCGTTTATTCTAACCGAAAAGCGAAAACATGATTAAAAAAACATGTTTATCAATCACTAGAATTGATGCAACTCGGATCCGCATGCTGTGCAGTATTTAAAGAAGTGCGTACCAGCACAGCACTCGCAGAAGAGGGTGGCGTCCAAATCGTCTAGGTCAGGTGTTGGCAACCGTTCAATCTTAGGAGTCGGAGGTGGTGTAGGCATGCCTGGTATTTGGAAAAGTGCGAAAGTATTTTCCCCTTTGGGTCGGATTGGCATTGGCGATTGCCATACGGTTACCTTGGCCTTGGATGAGACTTGAGTTGTGATGGTCACGTGGGACGCCAACCCTTCACGCAGTTTTCTATCTTTTGAGTTGCCATCCGATCGACCTAAACAAACAACTGAGGGCGAATTTTTTGTTGAAAAAGGGCTCATGTGAACTCCAGAGGTCCTTTGCTGACGACAAGAGGTTGGCGAATTCGCCAAGCCAGTCACGTGTGAGCGACGACGGGATTCTTGGATGCGAGATACTTTTCCATCGTAATATTCGGCCACTCGGTACTTCGGAAGGCTGGTGGGACGAGAGGGACATGTCGCAGTCATCGAGGACGTGGACACCGTGGCCGACGACAACGAGGACATAGTTGCAGACTGAGCAGTCCAAAACCGTTACTCAGATGTTCGGACGATCAGCGAAGACTTTGAAGATGTTTATTGAGATGATATTGGATGGTGGGGTGGGGTTGTGTGATGATTGCGTGCGAAGAGGTGAGG
>JAAZQE010000276.1:0-34255 GCA_013620735.1 Clavariopsis aquatica
CCTCCCGCCCCTCCAGCACCACCAGCGCGCCCCGCGAACGGGGGACTTCGTGCCAAGCCGACTCCCCCTGCTCCGCCTGCGAAGCGCCCAGCGGCGAAGAAACCCGCCCCGGCCTCCGCGGCGCGCGATAGTGGTTATTCAGGCAGCGGAGCGAGTAGTTTGGAACCTGGAGCTAGAGATAGCAGCGGAAGCATCGCGGGTGGGTTAGCAGAAGCGCTGAGGCAACGGCAGGCGGCCATGCACGGTCGAAAACCAGCCAGCCAGGAGGACTGGTAGTGGAGTACGATTTGCCTTGGTTGTAATGGCCAATAGGGTCCCTCGTTTTTGGTATCATTGTGCCCACCCTCTTCTGGCATGATAGCATTGAGGGGTAGCAGGCTTGATCGTTCCTAGACGAGCACAGGGTCCTGATTAAAAGTTGATCACGCTGGCAATTGCACTGCTTTGGGCCCGAGGGTATCGGGGAGGACGAATACAAGCGATACCGACTTCCGGCGAAGTCGGAAGACGCAATCGACGATGGTGGGCCGACTTCTGGTGAAGGGAATGGCCCATCAAATGATAGACATTCGAGTTCTGACGTCTCCTGTCCACCATTCGTGTTTAATATCATTTAGCTGTAATTGTCGGGGTTATGGATCGCTGGAGTGGAGGAATGTAGCTTCTAGTCTCTCAACACATGCCGACGACCGTCGTCCAGTGTCTATGTCCACACTCAACATATCATGCACAATAACGACGCTCTTGGCGTCCCCGGCTGCAGGTCACGTTGGTTCCTCTGTCCTTTTGGGGACGGAGTGCAGGGCCGGATTACCCGCTCCGCTCCCGCGCCTCCGACACCAATGCTACCAACGACACCTCGCCGAAAATTTATCCGACTATCAGAAGCTCGCAGACAGCCCCCATGGAGCTCGGTAGCAACTCTCGTGCTTCCCAGACTGGTTTCGAAGCATCCATGCCCGCGGTTTAGGACCGCTGTTACCGCGTGACATTTCCTCTGGGCCGCCGAATCAGAGGGATGGCCGCCGGGGACTGCAGCATGCAGACGCTCTGCGACGTCTGGACTGGCTGCTCAAACTGCATTCCTGCAATACCATGTCGCTGCACTTCGCGTTAATCTTGGTCCGCAAGACGCTCGAAATGGTAGGCATTCACCCCCGTACTCCCCGCGCCGTCGCCTCTGGGTTTCGCCACAGTACGTGCCCCTGCACGAAATGCCTATAGATTGAGAGTAGCCAGCGGCTCTCAGGCATCTCGAGGCGGGAGTGCGTGTACTTCGGTACATTGCCGCTCCACCGACCAATGGTACCCACGTGTCGATCCTGAGACGTGCCTGCGAGCCGTCACTAGGTACAAGGCTTGTTTCTAATACATCCGGATATTTCCATTTTCTCAGGCTCCACGGTGCTAACCGCTATGCGTGGTTTGATAGTCGCGTCTGAAATTCCTGGGTACTAAAAGATCACAATCTACTGCGATTGCCCTTCCAGCTTTTGAGCACACTGTTTTCTCCGTTTCACCACCACTCTACGGCACATTTTTGGTTGAGGGAGCGCGCTGCTGCGGGCTAGAAAGCGGATCTCGTCCAGACACTCCGACTGCTCAAGATTAATCGTGCCCGATTGATCATGAGCTTTACCGGCCTTGATAACCCTAGTCCCGTTGTAGGCGGAGACCTCACACTCGCTGATATAAAGCAAGCGGCTTTCCAGGTGCAACCTATCGTCTCCACACCACTTCTCTCCCCTACCCGTACGTCCGAGAAGAGGCCATCAGACGACATCAACACGATGACTGGAAAGAAAATATTCACGCTCGAGAAGCCAGATGATAGGGCTCGAGAGTTGGCTGCCAAGTTGACTTTAGAGGAGCAGGTACGTTTGCCTTTTTTGTTATATATATATCTATCGAAGAAGCTCGGACCCCCGCAGGATGGTTTGAAGTGGGATCGTCCGTAATTGAACATGCAACTTTATTCTCACTGCCCTTCATTAGACTCTGAATTAGGGTTTTCACTCTATATATCAGATGTCTCTTATACTTTAAGTTTGTCTTGTGCTTTCCAATTACATTGTTGTCCATGTAAATTTCTCCTCGCAGTTGATTCCAATTTTCTTTTCGCAGATGTACATTGTCAAGATTCTTTTACACCAAGTCCTCACATACTAGTGGCCATTTAACAACCAAACACAAGATACATTTCGTGGGTATGGAAAATCTGACTATTTTAGATATCTTTGCTGGCCGGAGCCGACTTCTGGCGGTCGAAGGCCATTCCTGACAAGGGTATTCCCTCCATCAAGACTACTGATGGACCTAATGGTGCCCGAGGAGAGTTTTTTACCAATGGAACACCTGTAAGTGCAATGCTGAACATATGATTCTCTAGATGTCTAACCTCTCTAGGCTGCTTTATTTCCATGTGGGATCTCGATGGCTTCCACATGGAACGTTGATCTGATTGAGCAGGTTGGTCAACATCTTGGAGACGAAACCAAAGCTCGGGGTGCCAACGTGCTTCTCGCTCCCACAATTTGCATGCATCGTTCCCCTCTAGGTGGCCGAAATTTTGAATCTTATTCTGAAGACCCATACCTCACTGGGAAATTGGCTGCCTCATACGTTCGCGGACTCCAGAGCAAGGGCGTTGCAGCTACCATTAAACATTTTGTCGGGAACGAGCAAGAGACTGAGCGACAAGCATACAACGCTGTTATTGCTGAAAGGCCACTCAGGGAAATATACCTCAAGCCGTTCGAGATTGCCGTTCGAGAAGCTTCGCCATGGGCTTTAATGAGCGCATATAACATGGTTAATGGATTTCACGCTGATGAATACGAACATTCCCTCAAAGATATACTACGTGGAGAGTGGGGTTGGGAGGGGGCCATCATCTCAGACTGGACTGGAACTTATGCTACTGCCCCTTCAATCAAAGCAGGTGTTGACATGGAAATGCCTGGCCCTTCTAAATGGCGGAAACCAGCTCAAGTCCTGGATTGTCTCGAAAAGGGCGAGATTACCCGAGAAGATATTGAGCGGGCTGCTGGTAACATCCTCTACCTCGTCGATAGAACGAAAGGACTGAGCGACAATTCACCTGAGCCAGCCGAGCGACCCAACAACAATGAGGAAACCAGGAATCTCATTCTCCAGGCTGGTATCGAAGGGTTAACTTTATTGAAGAATGAGAACAATGTTCTGCCAATTAGAGATGTAAAAAAGATTGCTGTCATTGGTCCCAACGTCAAACGGGCTATTGCAGCTGGAGGAGGAAGCGCCGGAGTGAACCCCTACTACACCACCACCCCATGGGATGGCATTCGATCTCGATTCGACGGCGAGCTCACTTTTGCGATTGGATGTGATAGCTCGAAATGGCTCCCCCTCGCTACTCCTTACTGTACAGCACCCGATGGTCAACAAGGTGTTAGGTTAGAGTACTATCATGGCGATAGATTCAAGGGTGATCCAGCTGTTGTTCAACACAAAGTCAGCACAGATCTTTGGCTCTGGGACTCTGCTCCGAAAAGTGTTCTTCCCGACTTTTCATTCAAAGTCAAGACCACCATCACCCCAAAATCCACTGGATATCACACATTCAGCTTCGCTTCTGTCGGACCTGGACGCCTGTTCCTCAACGGTGAGCTCTTTATTGATATTTGGAACTGGACCGAGGAAGGCGAGGCCATGTTTTCTGCTTCTGAGGATGTGCTGAAATCAATTTACTTGGAAGAAGGCAAGCCTGTAGATCTCCTTGTCGAGAGTACCAATGAGGTCCGACCGGCCTCTAAGGTTTCAATCCTAGGACGTCGCCATGACTACGGTGGCTGCCGTATTGGCTACCAGGAAGAAGATCAAGTTGACCGCCTACAAGAAGCAGCCCAAAATGCGAAGGAGGCTGATGTCGCTGTGCTTGTTATTGGGTTGGACGCGGAGTGGGAGTCAGAAGGCTATGACAGGCAAACAATGGACCTCCCGAAAAATGGTTCCCAGGACCGACTCATCGAGGCTGTGCTGGCTGCAAACCCTCGTACTGTTGTAGTCAACCAGTCTGGAACTCCAGTTACTATGCCTTGGGTTAGCCGTGCCCCGGCTATCCTGCAAGCCTGGTACCAAGGTCAAGAAGCCGGAAACGCGCTTGCAGATGTTCTCTTTGGTAATCAGAGTCCGAGCGGAAAGCTGCCAACGACCTTCCCGGTCCGTCTCGAGGACAACCCAGCCTATCATAATTGGCCCGGCGAGAATCTGAAGACTGTTTATGGTGAGGGCATCTATATTGGTTATAGGCACTATGAGCGCTCTAAGATTGTTCCTTTGTTCCCCTTTGGCCACGGCTTGACATACACAACCTTCGAATATGGAGCGCCTACCATCAACGACAGTGTCCTCTCAGAGTCGGAAGGCGTTACCGTCACCATCCCTATTACAAACACAGGTTCTGTCGTCGCACGCGAAACAGTGCAAGCCTATATTAAGGACGTCAAGTCCACTCTTCCTCGCCCAGAGAAGGAACTCCAAGCATTTTCTAAAGTACTCCTTCAACCAGGCGAGACAAAGGAGGTAACCCTAAAGCTAGATAAGTACTCGGTTGGATACTTTGATACTTCGCTGGGGCAGACAGGTGCATGGATCGCCGAGGAGGGTGTATTCGATGTGTTGATTGGTGCTTCGAGTGCGGATATCAGGTAGGACCGTCTAGTACACCTCGATAAATACACTACTGACAATCTTTTAGGGCAAAAACAAGCTTCGAGGTCAAGGAATCATTCCAGTGGATCTTTTAATTGATCTTGTTTGATGATTTGTTTCTTCCACAGCGGGCGTTTGGGGTTCTAGGTGGACGAGCAACCACTCGAAAGGTATTATAGTGTTCGTTTATTGTGCGGGAAATGCAATGTGAATCGGGTTCAACATTTTTGGCGTAGTGGGTGTGCTTATCGAAGTATGCCTTGAGATGGAAGCGTGATGTTTGGGAGGGCCGAACCTCATATGCTAGTCGCTGTTCTTGATTCTCTATTTTCTTCATGAAGTTACCATGTTTTCATGTATGCATATTAGCCAGGTCGTTTTCATCGCCGTAAAGAGAGTGATAATCATTTGATATCGGCGAATAACACACTGGTTAGATTGTTCACCCTCTGGTCACGCATCATGACATTCACCAGATCGACCGATAGGGCATGTGACAGCTGACAAGAATGTTCGTGGCTAGAATTAGTTAGTGCGAGGGGCGCATCAATGAACATTCTGCCGTACACCGCCTTGATCGGCGAATCAAATTAGACGGAATAACCTTCGGCCGCTGCCCTGACGAGCGACTGGGAGCTTGAACTTTCACTGCTTCATCACACGTCGCCCTCCACTCCATCAACAACGAGGTATAGAACACAGCACTTGGGCCTACCACGATCGCATTAGTGCGTGCGAATACGCGCGACAGCTTCGTCCTCATCTGGCTGCCACCACTTTGCGCAAGGCCACACAGCAACAGCTTGAGCTGGCTTGCCCTCCTGATCCCAGCGACCGACACTGTTCCACTCCAAGACAGGCCCGCATCTCCCACAGCGTATCAAAACTCAATCCAAAAGCTCTTCATGAGCTACAACGGTCTCTGACACGAATACCCGTCTGCGAACGCGCCCGTCCTCCCACCATCGCAGCCAGCGTTAAAGCCGACGAATAGCTGTAAAGCCGAGATGAATCCAGCGCATCGTGACGGGTGGCCACCAACACAGGCGCCAGGTTCTGCACAAGATCAACAGCAAACAGAACAAGGACAAGGACAAGCCCCACGATCCTTGGGTGCATTTGGGTATGCCTCTTTTTTGTTTCTGACAGCCTGTTTACTATCATTTGTCGTGGAGCTGGTTACCATGGGACCTCTTTGCACCTCATCTTTCGACTGGCTGTTTACTGACGAACCAAGTGATCATAGGTCTAATAATGCGAGCCAACAACCCTCGTCGCACGCGTCACCGGCGCAAGGCGCTGGACCTGTACTCCCTCCTCCATCTGGTAAATAGCTTTCCAACAGCCTAAACATTTCGTGCCCTGCTAAGACCTCCACAGCCACCCCTTTTTACGCTTCGAGCGCTGCCACAGCTCATAATCAAACGCTTCCCGCGTTGGCTGGCTTGACAGGACCACCTCCTCACGCGTCCCCCCACCAGTCCGCGCAGAGACCGCCTTCATCAGAGTCTGGGCCTACAGCGCAAACCCCTCAAACCGTATCGCAAGGCTCCGCGTATTCTCTACCTGGAATTTCTCAAACACTGCAACAGACACAGCTTCCAGTGACCAATCAATCCAACATCGATAGAGAGAGAGATCTTATCCGCGAGAGGGAAGCTAGAGAACGAGAAATGATGGAAACGCATATCGCTCGGCATGCTGCACAACAACAAGAAGAGATGGTAAAGCGAGAAGCGGAGTTGCGAGATCGGGAGTTGCGTGAAAGGCAACAAGAGCAAGCGGCACACGAAAATCACCCTGGCCCAATTCAGATTCATCAACCGGTCGCAGTAGCACCTTCGGCAAGGACGATTCACGGTCCTAATGGCCTCCTTTCACAATCCGGGCCTCTAAATGGCCCCAATCCGCTGGGCGCGCCAATGAGCACACCAAATACCTCGGGTGGTATATTTGGAAATGCCCCTGTTCAGCAAAGCGAAACTACACCCAGGATGCAACACGCTGTGCAACCTCCACCGCCTCCACCTCAAGCTACTATGTTGATTCCTTTTGGTGGCCCTCCCGGTCAGATGGGGATGGGGCAGGGCCAGCAACCTATTCTAAACGTAAGTTATATAAATACACTTGCTGAAGTAGATGCACGCTATTCTAGCTCCGCCATATCCCTTATTCCAATCTTGCCGTTTCGTCAATGTACCCTCCATCCCTTTAACTTGTCCTAAACGGTTGGTATTATGGGAAGGATCATTTGTTGCATCTCTTGCTGTCGTAACCTTTCTTGTAGCTGCTATCATACATATTTGGCAAGCTTTGAACCTAAGCTAAGAAATTGCAGGATGCGCTTAGTTATCTTGATCAAGTCAAGGTCCAATTCGCCGATCATCCAGACGTTTACAACAGGTTCTTAGATATCATGAAAGATTTCAAGAGCGCGGCAATCGACACACCTGGAGTCATTGAGCGAGTATCAACCCTATTCGCTGGGAACCCGAACCTGATTCAAGGTTTTAACACATTCCTCCCTCCGGGATACAAAATAGAGTGCGGAACTAATGGTGATCCGAATGCCATCAGAGTAACAACACCGATGGGTACAATGGTTTCAACTATGCCTTCTACAAGGCCTCTTTCCCCTCCTCGAAGTGCTGCCGTAAACGGAAACTCGGGGCCGTCTAACGAAAATTCTTTCTATGAGTCAGCACAAAATCGACACTGGCAACAGCAACAGCAACAGGCAAGATCCCAAGTCCCTGAGCCACAAGAGGGTTTGTTCTCCCCTAACAGTCGCAATCTTGGCCAGCCACTCTTTGGTCCTCATCAGGGACAACCAGGTCCGACCTCTCTGTCCCCCGAGTTGACCAATCGTCCGCCACCTGATGCAGTTGCTTCGGCTGCTGCACTTGCCCATCAGCAAGAACAGAGGGGTGTTTCGCAACTTCAAAATGCAGTTTCTGCCGCTGCGAGTCGGTCGATACTTTCACCAAGTGGGGAGAATACTGCACCATTGCTCAACCAGGTCATGAATGGTGCCAACCCAGCTGCTCAAGTAGCTGGTGTTGGTGCTGAGAAGCGAGGGCCCGTGGAGTTCAATCATGCAATCAGTTACGTGAATAAGATCAAGGTACACCTTTACATGCTTGGGTTTTTACTGAAGCGGATGCTAACAGGCCTTCTAGAATCGATTCGCGTCTCAGCCGGACATCTATAAGCAATTCCTGGAGATTTTGCAGACTTACCAGCGAGAGTCGAAACCAATCCAGGACGTCTACGCCCAAGTGACTAGCTTGTTTAGCTCCGCCCCTGACCTCCTGGAGGACTTTAAGCAATTCCTTCCCGAATCAGCGGCACAGCACAGGGCACAACAACAAGCTGCCAGACACGCTGCAGAGGACGCGCTCATGTTGAGCAGCGTGCGCGGCGATCCAGGCTACGGGCAAGCACCGAACCCTCAGCAGACTCCACGAGCCGATGCCTCGCGGCTGCCACCCATGGGCAACTTTGCGCCCACGCCGACTGCGAATCGTGACAATAAACGGAAGCGTGGCGAGCGACCAGGTCCCGGTGCTGCTGTTGCGGTCATACCAGCTCCAATCCCCCAGGAACCCCCGACATCTAACCTTCGAGGTGTATACGGGCAAGGGCCTATCAACAAGGTACGTGGTGCACTTTCCCTTTGTTTCCTCTCGCGATTTATAGTTTGGCTCATGGCGCACGTGCCCACAACCTACGATTCTCACTTTGCCCATCCGTGGAGCCTCCTTCCTTCCACTCTCTCTTCCCTGCCCTCTCCTCCCTTTGCCTTGCCCTTCGTTGGCTCTGTTTCCCTGTCGCTCAAATTATCCATCCATTCTTCATCATCATCCAGAATATGCCCTGTTGCAGGAGGAAGTTTCAACATCCGTCTTCCTTGGTTACTAGCATACACGCTCATACCAACATTACTTACCCGCACGATGGAGAGGCTAACGAAGCGAAGCGCGCAAAAACCGGGCACAGTGCGAAACAAGCTATTGTTCCAGACGGCCCGCCAGTCTCGCCGACATTGATACCAGCGGTCCCTGAACCACTCCCTCCAACAACAACGACTAGCCCGAATCAGGATGAGCTCGCGTTCTTCGACCGTGTTAAGAAGTTCATCGGGAACAAGAACACGATGAATGAATTTTTGAAGCTCTGCAATTTGTTTTCCCAGGACCTGATCGACAAGCAGCTGTTGTTATATCGCGCGAACTCTTTCTTGGGAGGCAACCCAGAGCTATTTGCGTGGTTCAAGAAATTCATGGGCGACGATGAAGAGCAGCAAGGATCGCAATCGCGAGCAAAGATTGTTAATTCACGCGTCTCACTCTCCAATTGTCGTAGTCTCGGTCCGAGCTACCGATTGCTACCAAAGCGGGTACGTATATGAAATTTTGGTATCTTTTATATTCCTTATGGTAATGATGATTGACTTGCTGTACTCCAGGAGCGTGAGCGACAATGCAGCGGACGCGATGAACTTTGCCGTGCCGTTCTGAACGATGAATGGGCTTCTCATCCTACCTGGGCCTCAGAAGATTCAGGTTTCGTGGCACATCGCAAGAACCAATTCGAAGAAGGTCTCCATCGCATCGAAGAAGAGCGCCACGACTACGACTTCAACATTGAGGCATGCACACGGACTATCCAGCAGCTTGAGCCCATTGCGAATCAACTCCTCACTATGAAAGGTGAGGACCGAGTGAACTTCCACCTGCCACCCGGCCTCGGCGGACAGAGTGAGACCATCTACAAGCGAGTTATCATGAAGATCTACGGACGCGAAAAGGGTAAAGACGTTATCAACGAACTGTTCTCCATGCCGTGGAGTGTCATCCCCGTATTGCTTCACCGCTTGAAGTCGAAATTGGAGGACTGGAAAGCTGCTCAGCGCGAATGGGAAAAGGTCTGGCGTGACCAAACGCAAAAGATCTTCTGGAAATCCCTCGACCACCAAAGTCTCTCAGTTAAGCAATTAGACAAACGGCAGTTTCAACCGAAATCTCTACAGAACGAAATCCAGGTTCGCTACGAAGAGCAGAAGCGTATGCAAGAGATCCAAGAGATTCCCCAGGACGATTACCAGTTTTCATTCTCTTTCAAGGACGAGGATGTTCTCATTGACGTTGCTCGGTTGATGCTCACTTTTGCGGAGAACAATAACAGCGCCGACTTCTCTAAGGTCATTCCGTTCGTCAAAGAGTTTATCCCACTGTTCTTCGGTATCGACGTGAATAGGTTCGAGCAACGAGTCCAGAGCTTTGGCCGTGATTCATCCACCAATGAGTCTGGTGATGATACCCCGAGTCCCGATGACGATGTCTCTCAAAGGTCACAAAAGCCTAAGAAGGGTGACCTTCGGCGTGGCGTTCTAGATCCCCGCGGCAAGTCGCGAAAAGATAAAGAGGACAGTGTTGCATCCGCAAGCAGAGACACCACCCCTGATGTTACTTCCGCGGCCGAGGATGAAGCAAACGCTGATAGTTCCAAGTCGCACACTCGGGGTGAACGAACTCCGGCCCAGTGGGTGGAGTACTCAACCTTACCGACTGCATTCGAGGACCGCGATCTGAACCATGATGATGAATATACACGCACTGACTATAACATGTATGCGAACTCGTCGATATATTTTTTTTTCCGCATGTTTGTGTACCTCTACGAGCGGCTTCTTAAGCTGAAAGATAACGAAGACAATGTTCGAAAGATTGTCGCATGTGCAAAAGAGCACAAGCCAGCTCATGAACTGAAAATGCTAGACAAAGCTCCATCCGACTTCTTCAAAAATACGTCCGAGACTGCCAACTACTACCAGCAGATTCTTGACATGTTTCAGGATCAAATCCTTGGCGATGTGGATATGACCCAGATCGAAGAAACATTGCGACGTTACTACTTGCAGTGTGGATGGCAATTATACTCATTCGACCGACTCCTCAACTCACTTGTGCGATTCAGTCTGGCAGTGGTGAGCAACGATAGCAAGGACAAGACTCTCGATATCTACAACCTTTTCAAGAAAGATCGAGCGAACGAATCTACGACCCACAAGAATGAGCTTACATATAGGAAAGGGGTAGAGAAGTTTGCAAAGGACGCGGACACCTACCGAATCACCTATGTAAGTATTGGTATCTTTCAACGGGAATCCGTACACTAACTCTTAATTTAGGATCCCGCGAAGATGGAGGCATATGTACGGTTATTCAAGAAAGACGATCCGACCTTCGATTTCAAAAACCTTGATCGTGTCAAGCATTGGCGAGCTTATGTCGCTTCATACATGTCTGTTGAGCCTACCGAGGAACTCGATGCCACACATGTCCGGATGCCCTATCTCAAGAATCGATTTGCGAAGATCGAAGACTTCTCTCCCGACGACCGATTAGCGCACGTGAAATACATGGACAAAATTACGGTTTCAATCAGCCCAGCCGCTTACACGATGAAATTCATTGCCAGCGAGCCGTATGGCAGTGGCGGCGTCCAGTATTTCATCCAACCAGATTCCACACGAGCTGGAGTAAGCGAGAGTGTACCCAAGCCGGTGGAGGAGTACAAATCTCTCAATGATGCCAGACGAGACCGCGTCCAAGAATTGCTAGTTCGGAACAACAAATGGATGAGGGACCTGAGCCGCGATGAAGTCGACACACGGAAACTCGCTTTCAAGAAGGATCTCGAGGTAGGCGCGAAGAATGTTGATAGCGATGGTGAGGATATGGACATGGCTGATTCGTGAACGAAATCTTGTTCATGAACAGATATTTAGCACAATACTAGTGTACATTGCTTGGTTTTTCTTGTTCGGAGGGTGCTCCTCAGGCGTATTGGTGGAGACAAGCATACGAAACGGCCGCTGGATTGGATGTCTTAATAGGCTCACGCATCTGGATGTCTAGCGTGCTTTACTTGCATGTGCAGCGTGGAATGGGATTGGCGTAGGTAGTAGCAGATGTAGGCCAAGCGGACAGTATATTTTTCAATACACCCTTCTCAATATATCATTCGAGTTATTTTCCGATTGCAATTCTTATCTTCTGTACCCATTTCGCACAATAGAGTTGACTAAGCATGAGTGATGAAGGTGGGGTTCTCGCACGTGAGTGCAGTTGGACCCCGCTGTCGTCATCGGACCCTAGTACTTTCAACATCACATTACCATCATAACTCCACAGGTTACCCCTCTCTATCTTTGTGTACTCTTGCACCTTTCCGAGCATTCCTATACTTACTTGTGGGCGCTTGTAGCATTCACACCAATTCTCAATTGCTTCGGAATCGAGTCGAAACATCAAGTTTAACCAACTCCCTAAGTTCCCTTGTTATGGCTCTCGCGCCAAAATTCGCTGGCCAGAAGTTGGCATCTTCATCTATTCAACCTAAAGCTGTGCACACTCTTGAATTGTGTATGTTTCCCTCTCGTGCTCTTATACTTACAACTCCCCATGCTCTGGTTCTACTCCCTTGCCTGCACAAGCATACATAGCTTACCGGTATCATCCCACAACAGACCTCGACTATGTCTGCCCCTTCAGCGCCAAACTCTTCAACACGCTCTACAACACACCGCTCCGCAAGACCATTCTCGAGAAGTACTCATCGTCACTGGTCACCATTTTTCGGCAGCAGATCCAGCCGTGGCATCCGTCCTCGACGCTCGTGCACGAAGCCGGATTCGCAGTGCTCAAACTGTCGCCGAGCAAATTCTACGACTTCAGCGCTGCGCTGTTCGCGCAGCAAACCGCCTTCTTCGATGTCAATGTCGTCAACGAGACACGGAACGCTACCTATCGCCGGCTAGCTAAGATTGCGGCATCCGTGGGCGTGAGCGAGCAGGACGTGTATGCCTTGTTGGAAATTGGGGATAAGCCCGCTCAGGATGGCGGGCTGAATACTGGGAACGCCGTTACCAATGATGTGAAGGTGCAGGTCAAGGCGAATAGACTTGTGGGCGTTCATGTCACGCCTACAGTGCTGTTTGATGGCGTTGTGGTGGGTGAGATTAGTAGTAGTTGGAGTGCGGAACAATGGGAGGATTGGTTGGAGAAGCATGTTGTGTGACTAAACGATCTCAATGTGAATAGGGGTGGGAGTATGTGGGGGAAGTTGTAGGGTAGACGTTCCGGGGAGGATGCAAGGTACTCATAATTTTGTGGTCATTAAAGATGAAGAATACACCTATGGCAGATGTAGATACATTAGCGTGGTATTCATTTTCTACCGGGTGCATGAAACTGAAAGACGATAAGATGAGTCCATTCCGAGATGGAGCACCAGTCATGTCCAATAAATGGGTTTGTTCCTTCTAGCTCCTAACCTGTACATACATGCTAGTAAATCCCGTGGTTCCCCTCAAGGCCCGAATATGCTCGCTATGGGATGCAGCACATTATACTTGAAACCTTGAACTATACAATTAAGTGCCAACGTTCGTCGTCGAAATTTTCCAAGCTCGCCAATATCGTGTAACCTTTTTTTGAAATGTCATACTGTCATTCAAAAATTTACAAATCTTCATCTTCGTCATCATCAATAACCCTGCGAGCCCTCTTTCTCTTGTGTACAACAGGCTCATCCTCATCCTCATCCACAGAATCTATGATAAATGTCTCTGCCTTACTTGCTCCTTTCCTTGGACTAGGCACATCATCACTGTCACTACTCACAATGGCATCATCATCCGAAACATCGCTCGAGAAGATCTTGACAGCCTTTGGTGGCCTCTTCGGTTTGCCGCTCTTCACCACTGCCTGTGTTCCCTTTCCGAGGCCGAACCCCTCGAGTGGAAGACTAGATTCTGGGACCTCAATTTCTTCATCATCATCGGCGATGAAACTGTTGAGATCGGAATCTAGTCTATACGCTTGCGTATCTTGGATTTCGTCGGCACCGATAGTGTCATCAGAGCCAATCGTGTCAGCTTGAGATCCTAGGCGCATGTGAGGGTCTGTAGGCGGCGGTGATGAAGATGCTGCTTCATCCACAAGGTCAGAAATGCGATATATTGGCGTTTTGGGTGTTTTCGGTGTGGTTTCAGGTTTTGCCTTGGGTTTTCGAGCCGGTGTTCTTGAAGAAGAAGTGTCTTTGTGAAGTGGACCACGGGGGGCAACGGCCTTTGGAATTGTCTTCGCTTTTGGTTTCGGTGCAGGTTTTTCCTTGGGGGGTGCTTTCGCTAGTGGTGCTTTTGCTAGTGGTGCTTTTGCTTTGGCGGCCGCCTTTATTCGAGGCTTGGGTCCAGATTTTCCCTTCAAGGCTGGGATTATTGGTGATGGGGGATCATCATCGGCCCACATATCATCTTCTATCATTGGATTTGTATTGGTGACATCGTTTGGCACAACAATGCTGACTTCAGGTTCTGAATCGTCGCAGTCAGAGTACCGCAAGTTGTCCCTAAAATCATCGAGACGATCATCATCCATTGCATGCATTCGTTGAAGCGTGTCAACAAAGCGTCGACGAACCCGTCCAGGCCCAGGCAAGTACGTCGTTCGAGACAGAATAAGTTGCCGAGCTGTATGTCCACCGAGATTTAGTGGCTCGATTTGCAATCCTCTGTCTTCGTCTTCATCTTCGTCTTCATCGCCCTCATCGTCACTAGGAAGATGCTGAAATCGCGCATGAAGTTCCTTTTCCTCTTCATCATTGAGCATGACACTTTCCGGTGGAGGCACTGCGACGAGTTCCTCACTAGGAGGCATTGATTTAAGCCTCTTGTTTGCACGGGGTTTTGGGGCAATCTCTTCATCCATGCGGCCAGCGGACACAAAACCAGTAATAGCTCCATCCGGCATGTGAAACTTCTTCGGTGGTCGCTTGGGGGCCCTGCCATTCTTCTTCGGTTCTGGTAGCCAGTTCTTTTGTGAATTTTCAATTGGAATCTCGACGACCCGCTTATCTACTTCAGGTCGCACATCATGAGGCAGGATTCTTCGTGATATCTCATCGTGGAATTTGAATCTCGAGCCTTCAGCGATCATCTCCTGCATCTTCTCGTAGTTATCCGTAGCCGAGAGGGAAGCATTTACCTCTTTGCCCTCCATCTGTAACATTATAATCTTTCCCGCGCGCTTTCGTCCGGTTCTTCCCATACGCTGCAACATTCGGATAGGTGAAGCCTTTGAATCATAACAAACGATAAGATCGACTTCGCCAATATCAAGACCCTCTTCACCGATGGATGTGGCCACGAGCGTGTTGTATATTCCTGACTTGAATTTCTCAATGACGTTCAATTGGTCCTTTTGACCCATGCCTTCGGAGTTTTTGGATGTGGCTTGACCAACAAAAACGTGAGGCCGGATCATTGGCTGTTGTTTGCTCAAGACTCGCACAATATCCTCTGCACTATCTCGAAAGTGAGCAAAGATCATAACGCGGGTCTGAGAGGGAGGGGCTCCGTCGACATTCTGGCCATCACTAGCAGAAACAAAATGTTGGAGAATGACTTCTTGGAGATATTCGAGCTTCGGGTGACCAATGAAGTCCTCTTTTGCCACCCATATTTGGAGTGTGCCTAAGAGTTTCTTGAAGCTCTCATTGTCGCAAATTTCTTTCCTATTCTTTGATTTTGACTGGGCTTGTGAGTCTCGAAAGTCCTTCATCTTCGTGTAGAACGGCCGGATTCCATGATACTTTAGCAATTCCATTGCTTGAGAGATAGATGCTAGTATCGCGAAAATCCCTTTGACCATTCCTTTTACGGGTGGGGAAGCGTTTCTTCCGGCTTCTTTGAACCATTTGGACATGGCTTGTGTACAGCCAAACGGGGTCAAATCCAAAGGATCTGCGCTCCAGAAGGCGTTGAGTCCCGACAATTTTCTCACACAAGGCTGCAAGGCTTTGGAATAAAGCTCCATGCACATCTGCATTTCATCGCTGTTCTGGAAAACCTGCTTGTCGACGACACGGTGATGCACAAATTGCTGGATATCCATAGAATTTTCGGTCCGGATCTCGATTTTCGAGATATCTAGTCCGTCAATGACCTCCTGTACAGACTCCACCTTGTCACCAGGCGTAGCTGTGAGGGCAAGCACGCGAAAACAGGGATTAAAGCGTCGCATAAAGCTTACGATTTCCACGTATGCATAAGAACCCGTTGCTCGATGTGCCTCATCGACCACCACAAGGACGATTTTTTTAGGATCAGCAATCCCAGACTTGAGATCATTGATCATAGTTTGTGGCGTCATGAAGAAAACTCTTTTACTTGCCCACTCTTCTGCTCTCAGGCCCGTAGAAACTCCTCCAGTGAGCATGGTTGTTTGCGAGCGTGGAATACCTACAATATTGAAACATGCCTCGACCTGCTGGGATACGAGTGGCTTAGTCGGAGCAACGAATACAATCTGGGCCTCTGTGGTCCAGCGAAACCAATTGAGCATTATCGTAGCCGCAATGAACGTCTTTCCGAGACCGGTGGGTAGTGCAACGAGCAGATTGTGGAAGAGCCCGCGTTGAACGATATTGTATTGGTAGTCTCGTATCATGCCAAGGTTTGTTGGATACACCCACGTCTTCATGGCCTCATAGTCGAGCTTATGGTGAGTTGGGGGCTCTTCTTTCTGATCAGCTATAAAATTGTAACGTTTGTGGACTTGTGAGGATGGAATTCCGGCAGCAATTTTGTCTCTACCAAACAACGTTGTCTGTCGTAACCCAGTCTGTGGTGCTACTAGTTTATTGCGCATCCCAGAGGGGCCAACTGCGTCTCCGTCTTGTTTCTGAGGAGAGGAAGAGGAAGATGCAAATGCGTCAGATGGTAGATCAGCCAGCTCGTCTGTTGGGTCGTATACCATAGTCCTTGCATTTGCCGTCGGTCGACTTGGCAAGTCATCGATTTCTATTGGCGAATCCGGGTCCCCTGGCATAAATGACGGCCGAAATGATGGGCGAGATACTGGGCGTGATGTTGGCGGCGGCAATATGGATGGTCTCGCGGCCAAGGCCATGGTCTTCCCAACATCACGCCCGGTGCGCCTCGAGCTCTGTGCCTCGGATGGACGGTGCACTCCAATACTCAGGGTGGGCTTCTGCCAAATGGCGCCTCTCGTCTTCCAGGGCGGTGAATTCTCTCGTGGAGGTTGCGTGAAAAAAGTGTCTTCCATGTTTATATTCGTTACGGGAATATGGATGCGGTCCTGTTTCTTGGTTGCTGCGGGCCTGTTCTTCGGCGACGGGATCTCGGCGTCATCGCTCTCCTTTCCTTCCGACCATGACTGCTGCTGCTGCCCGCTGGAGCTGGTGGGTGTTCCATCGGCCGAGCGCGGGCAGTCGTTGAATTCGGTGGATACCAATGCTGTGCTTCGCCTCCTGGTAGAAGCCAAGTCGAAAGCATCGTCGCTGGTGTCGTCCTCGGAATCCAGAAACGGCCGGCGTTGTGGGTGTCCATTTCGATGCGCTCTGGGCGGAATAGGCGCACCCTCATTCTGGACAATCTTGCGTCGTTTCAACAAGCGGGGAGACTGGGATGCCGGCGTGTTGTTTCTCTCAAACTGCGTCGCAGCCTCGAATAACGCGCTGTCATCGAAGTCACCAAACTCGTCGAACTCATCGCTGTCATCCATCTCTCCCTCCCTGGAGCAGATTGGTGTCGTGGTGGCGCGGCGGTGGAGGGTGTGGGCAGACAGACGCGTGCCCAGGTGACTTGAGGTCGTGTTTTAGCGCGTTCGCTCCCGGGAAGGATCCCTGTGCCTGCCTCCCGGTCATGCATGAAATGGAGGCCCAAGCGAGCCCGCCACTGGTGAAAACAAACGAGGCCAGGCCACATCAAGCAAGGGCAGCTGCAACCACGAGAAGCGCCCGCGCTGGTTCCCCTGATGAGCTGATGGCGCTGCCCTTCCATTATTAAAGACGTCGTGCCTCCCTCCGCTGTGTGTTCCATCTCCAGCTACACTCTCGCTTTTGGCTCTGTCTGTTAATTCCTGTCGTTCGCTTCTACACTCGCTTCAGCGTCAGCTTCGCCACTGCTATTCGCCCATATCGACTTCCCTTCTATTCATCCGCCCCGCACGAATTGCCCTTACCCGCCTCGATTAATCAACATGAAGTACTCGGCCGTCATCCTGGCTCTCGCTGCAAGCGTCTTCGCTCAAAACACCATTACCAGCGCTCCGGTTAGCGTTGCATCTGCCGTCCTGAGCCCGATACAAAGCTGTATTGCCGTCTGCAAGGCCGGCGATGTGAACTGCCAGGCAGCGTGCATTGGAGCGGCCCACCCCAATTCTGCCCAAGTCGTGGACACCACTCAATGCGCTGCCAAATGTGACCAGGGAGATGGCTCCAAGGAAGCCACTGAGAAATACAGCGCGTGTGTCCAGGGTTGCATTTTTTCCCATTACCCCACTAGCCAAACTGTTGCGGCCGAAGCTGCCTCGGCCGCCAGCAACGCAGCGGGTGCCACGGGCACTCTCGCTTCTTCCAGTATGTGTTCACTCCTCGGCTGACTGATCATGGTTCTAATAGTTGGGAATAGTGGCCACGAAAACCGCTTCCGGAACTGGCTCCCAGACCGCTGCCTCATCGACGTCCACTGGTGCCGCAAACTCGTACACCGTTCAGATCGTAGGTGCTGGGCTTGCCGGACTTTTCGCTCTCTTCGCTCTGTAAATTTCCACTACGTTTCTTTCTCGCCACTGTTTTGCTGGGGACAGAGGTATTGGGAGATAGGTCTTTTAATGATAATAGGACCAAGCGTGGATTCAAGGGGGCCTCCCTCAATAATTTTTAGTTCTTGGAGTTGATGTACTGCTGCATCATCATTTTGGTGGTAAAAGCTAGGAGAATCAACTGTTTGCCCAATTGCATAATTCTTGCACCTTCGCTCAAACTTTATGAAAAAGATAATTGTGATTGTCAAAATGGTGTTCTAGAGAGCCGAACAAATGGCCAAATCAAAGACCACCCAATCAACAGAGGCGACGCCACTCCACCATATTGGCTAGATGGAGATTTACACTGTAAGTGGTGTTTTTTAGTGCAGATGATGTTGTGGGGTGTGTGGTGATAAACTGACGTCACTAAAAATGTAGACATGCATTCTTAGCACGTGCATTCAAAGTATTAGAAATGGATCATAAGTCATCCTACAATAAAGCGGCCGGGCAAAATGTACCACCGAGGACCACTCGATTCAATGACAAAAGGCGCACGAGGTCTGCTTGTGCCAAGGGCTAGCAGCACGCCAGATCGCTCAGTAGAGGGTGGACTATGTACAGAGAATAGATCCATGTTGGTAGGGACCAAGATAGTTCACCTTGCCTCACCATGTGTGGACATAATATATTATGATTCCTCATCCTCGAATCACGAGCCTGGCGTGGCTCTGGACTTCGTTGGAAGCTTGTGTGGCACTTTAGCCACCATCTTTAGAATCATGCCGAGCGTTGGATTTTGCTTATGCGCTATGTGCGATTCGGGTGACGAGAAGCAGCCTGGTGTGGGGCGTGGATAACCGGCACGACACAACATGGCTGAAGAAGCGAAATGTCGTACCTCAACTGGTTTAGGACTAAGCGCTGTTTTGCTGTTCTTGAAATTGGGGACGCCGGGCAGACCTTCTCGTCTTCGGTACTCTTGTAATAATATTATAGATCTTTGGCATGCAGGCAACAACTTCTTCGAATGCGCCAGAGAACATCCTTGTGAGGCGGAGCGCCATTGACACGACTATGGAAAATCAGTTTGAGCTCAAACGGGAGCCACGAAGCCACCGACCAGCTGCTGGACCAGAACTCTCCTTGTTGAGAATGGAACAAAAGAAAGCGGGCTCCATCCTCTTGGCCCTCCGATGAAACTACATTAGAGGGCTGAATGCACCAATTTGGGAATGACTGTGAGCTGTCCGTAGTCGTGTCTGTTGCGTGAGCACCAGGGTCTCGATCGCAGCTCTCCGTTCTAGGCTAGCTTCGGGAAGCACCGCGAACGAAGAAAGCGTCAACACGACTCTACGCTGACAGGAGTCGAACACCCATCGAAACGCTCTTGAACGGCCCATACAGCCGACCCTTCCACGAATCCGGGTGGTGTGCGCAACAAATGAAACGTGCGTGGGAAGCTGGCAAAGGGTGACGGCTTGCGGTCGGTTGAACGTTCAGACTAAAACGAAAGTGGTTAGACTGCTGGGTTCATTTGGCCAATGGCAGGCAACCAAGTTCAGACCGGCTGACAACAACGAATGAACGAACGTAGGCCGAAAGGCTTCTCGCCTGAGTCTTGCGGAGGATAAAGGGACAAGCAAATCGGCTTTTCTAGCGCCTGACAGCCAGCAAAGCACGAGGCGGATCGCGTTCGCTGTCGGGGGTTGCGTCACTTGGCACAAAAAGAGGCAGTTGGGATGCTCCGTGTTGATAGACAGAGGGCGTACAAAGGGCGGCAGTATTGATTTTATATCAGTCAAGCAATGGTCCCTGAGGCGGGCAATTTGAGACAGAATGATTGCGACTCGGACCCCATGTGGACGGGGATGCAACACACGCCTGTCAGGTAGGAGCCGAGATAAAAGCGAATCACGGGCGCAAGCCCAAGACACGAACCTGTTGCTCCCATCAAGCCTCATCGTGATACTCCTGTACTACGCCCCAGACTGGCATGTCAGACAGGTGCGACTTACAAAATGAGATCGGTGCGGCCGTCTTTGAGCTGATGATGGTTGATGTCGGGAGCGAATGTGGTTTTGTGGTCCTGAACCCTGCCGCTAAACGGGGCTAGCGGCTTCTGACGACTTCATACGACGTTCGTCCTCGCCTCCCCCATCGCTCGTCGCTGGGGCCGCCCAACTCTCCGATCGATTGTACCAGGCTGCCGGCGGGTCGACTTTTGTGGCGATGAAATTAGCATGGACATACTTTCTGCAGATGGCCATCTTCTGCCTCAATCTCCTCGGTCGCCCTCCAGGAATGCGTGCCTCAGCATCGACACACGGGGAGCCTGGGGTGGGCAGTAGACTTGGGCACACATCACGCATGCACACGTCCAGGAGGGCAGGACGGCCGCCGTGTCCGCGGACCGGGGTTGTTGGAGGCTTTGGCGTTGACACAAAGTGTGCCATGGAGCATCATCAGCGGGACCAATTCAACGTTGAAATAATTACCACGTCGAACACTGGCCGCAGCCCCCATCACTCCCCAGGCAGAGCCCAGGTGCTGCACGCGAGGATGCGGTGCAGCTGGGATGGAAGCCAACAGCCTTCGGCGGATGCAGATGGGCGTTCATATTATTTTACTGTCAAACCCCTGCTAGGCCATAAGCATTTGGCTCCCTCCAGGTCCCACGGTGCCACGCTTGCGGGAGCTCGCCAAGCAAGCTCGACCGAAGAGCCCAGGCAGGAGATCTACTCCAACCCTCGCATCTCTGTCCACTTAGTCTCCTTCACACCTACACTCACCTTACGCCCACAGCACTCACCTCTCGCTAGCTTCTAATCTCGCGTCTCCTGCATCAGCGACATCAACCCACCAATCTCTAATTTGAAATCTCACTGTTTCCGACTCCCCACCCACACCCTTCTGCATGTATGCGCCGTCGGGGCTTCCCATGCTGCCTTGATATTCGTTTTGTACGGGCACTTGTTCACAACCTGCGCTGACGACGGCTCGCGTCCGCGCTCAGAGGGTTCACCGCCGCCTCTCCCAAGTGTCCTCTGCGGTGACACTGCCTGTTATAGGGAGATTTCGCCATGGTTGACGGGCGGAATGGCGGAGGCGAGGCATCGTCCTTTCGAGCCGTGAATCACCTCAACGCAGGCCCAGCGCGCGACCAAGACCACGCGCAAAGCAGCGCCCCATCGCCCGCCGCTCCGGCTGCAGAAGATGTACCACCATCCAAACCACCCAGCAAGGCGTCCTCGACTAGGAACTCGACTCCGGCAGCCGTGCCCGCAGACCTCCGTCAATCCGCGCAGACGTCCAACGGCGCGCCTTCTACCACGGAGCAGCCACCGCAATCACAACCCATGACGGCCACAACGTCGAACTCATCGCACGCATCGGCAAGGGAGCCCAAGGATACCGCCGCCGCCGCCGCTGCCGCGCCCTACGGCACGCGCTCGCGCAACCGGCCGGGCACGTCGCGAATCAATTATGCCGAGGACGTCGAGATGGACTTCGAGATGTCGCAAGCAGCAACAAATGGGAACACAACTGGGCCGCCGTCGCGAAGCTCCATGGCCACAGAAGGCGGGCAGTCTGCAAGTGTGGGAGGGAAGAAAGGTTCCGGCGCTGGACAAGGCAATGCGCCGCCGTGGGGCAATGCCGGTCCCAACCCCAAAGACAACCCGCCAAACGCGAATATCCCCGGCACCTCGACTTTTGCTGCAAATCCGGCCACCAGTTCAGCCCAGCCCGCGCAACCTCCAAAACGCCGAAAAAATGCGGCCGGTCACGCTACTAATGGGAGTCACGCGAATGCTGTCGCGCCAAGCCAGGTGGGAGCGCGGCGTGCGAACAACGCCACGCCCGCCGCCAACTACGCGCGTGAATCCAACATGATGACTTTTGCAAAGTCCGGCGCCTTCCTCAAGGATGGACGGCTGGAGGCTGATGACGGTCAGGTTCTGTCAATCAATGGTATGTATTCCTCCCCTTTTTATCCCATCAGGAATCGCTTCCTCTGGCCGCCACATGTCCATTTTCTTTTTCCTGCCTCTAATTGGACGTGCAGACCAAGTCTATCTCGTGTGCGAGCCGCCGGGGGAGCCTTACTACCTATGCAGGATCATGGAGTTTATCCATGTCGACGGCAACTCAAATTCCCGCATAGACTCGATGAGAGTCAATTGGTTCTACCGGCCACGAGACGTGCAGCGTTATAATAATGACACCCGTCTTGTATATGCCACGATGCATTCAGACATTTGCCCCATCACATCACTGCGAGGCCAATGTACGATTCGACACCGGACCGAAATCGACGACCTAGATGAGTATCGCAAGGTCAAGAACAATTTCTGGTTCAATCAAGTCTTTGACCGCTTCATTCACCGATGGTACGATGTTATCCCAACCTCATCCGTCATCAATGTACCTGAAAAGGTGAAGAAGGCTCTGGATGAGCGATGGAAGTACATTTGTTTAGAGACGAGTCGCGTGAAAGAACTAACGAGTGCGGTTAAGAGCTGCAAACGCTGTGTAGGCTTTTGTGCAACGTAAGTGATGTGTTGAGTAATTGGGCAAATCCAGGCGCTGACTGTGTCTGTAGAAATGACTCTGTGGAGTGCGCCGTTTGCCGCAACACATACCATATGAATTGCGTTCGCCCACCACTCCTAAAAAAGCCTTCGCGTGGCTTTGCTTGGGCCTGTGGACCGTGCAGTAGAGCACAAGAAAAAAAATTGGAAGCCCGTCGAACACCACTAGTAGGAGTTGGAAACGAAGAAGGGGAGGATGAAGAACATTTGGACGAGGAAGAAGAGGACGCTGGTGCCGACTCCACTCCTGGCCCCGATGATTCTGAGACCCATGTTGACCTGCATCCGGGCACCCAGGCTGAGATAGCACTTGCGAAAATGTGGCCTATGCGATACCTAGGTATTCACTGTCGTGTAGAGGATGCTCTTCAATACGACGACCGAGCTATATATCCACGAGCCAGTTCCCGGTTAGGTCCCCGGCATCAAGCAAATGTCAATGTGTGGCATGGAAGGCCTGTTGAGCTTGTAAAGCCTGCGGAGATCAAAAAACGATACGTCAAAGCAGCGGGCCACAAGAAGGACACGAAGTTATCCAAGGAAACCGTCGCAGCGATAGAGGCAGACAAACTAGAAAAAGCCAAGCGCCCGAAGTGGGTTATGGATGAACCGCCTGGGTATGTACGCCGGGGTGAGGATCTTCCTAATAAGGATCCCAAGTGTACGGCCGAGTTAATGTTCAAGATGCCACCCCTCGGCGTGCACTCTTCGCGTGGTGAAGATGACGCCCCAACAGTCACTCCAGACCAGGTGAAGGCTTACATGAAACGAGCCAAAGCATTAGCCAATGATGTCGGAGTCCAGCCATGGTCTACGAATTTTCTCGATAAGTGCTTGGCACTTTTCGCCAAAAACAACTACGATGCAGAGGCAAGTTTGAAGCAGGTAAAGAAGCTTGATAAACGCAAAGACCTTCATGAGCCTGATTTAACTAAAGAAGAGGAGAAGAAATGGAATGAAGGTGTTGCCAAGCATGGTTCAGAAATCAGAAGTGTTCGACTACACGTATCAAAGACCATGAGTTATGGGGATGCGGTGCGCTACTATTATATGTGGAAGAAAACCCCAAAAGGTAGAGATATTTGGGGTTCCTACAGTAATAGGAAAGGCAGAAACAAGAAAGCGGAGGCGGACCACGCACCTGGCCGGCTTGTTGACGATATCGCGGATGACCACGATGATTCAGCTTTTGACAATGAAAAAGCTGTGCAACGCAAACGTGTCTTCCAGTGCAAATTCTGCACCGTCCGCCATTCCCGGCAATGGCGACGCGCTCCAGGTGCTGTTCCTGGGCAAACAATACCTGCAGATGGAAGGTCTAAAGATAAATCCAACGGCTTTGTTGTAGCGCTCTGCCAGCGCTGCGCAAACCTTTGGCGGAAATATGCAGTGAAATGGGAAAACACTGATGAAATTGCTAAAAAGGTGGCTCAAGGTGGAGGGAAAGCCTGGAAGAGGAGGATCGACGAGGAGCTTTTGAGAGAAGTTTATGCCGCAACTTCCGATACTGGTGCGATAAACGGTGTTCACGAATACGCGGATATGCCAATGGCGATTGCGCAACCAGGCGCAGAGCCACCAAAGAAGAAGCAGAAAACTGCATCCGCTTCAGCCGTAGATAGCGGTGCGTCAACTCCAATTGCAGAAGCTGTGTCGAAGAAGAAAGAAAAAGAGAAGCCTCCGCCACCCCCGAGAGCCCCGACACCTCCACCAATTCCAGCTCAACCGAGATTAAGAACTCTTCCATGTGCAGTGTGTCGGCAGGTGGAGGGATCCCGCTTGGAATGTGCAGCCTGTCGATTGACTGTTCATAAATCCTGTTATGGTGTTGAGGAGCTCCGACACGCAAAATGGTTTTGTGACACGTGCAAAAATGACAAGAAGGAGAGTGTATCATATGTAAGTCACCTTTTCTCCGTAGCCATTGCTGTATTAGGCCAATTACTTATGTTCCACAGAACTATGAATGCGTACTTTGTCCGCATAAGGTTACAGATCAAGAACTTTACGAACCACCCAAGATTTCTCACAAGAAGAAGACGGACCGGGAACGAGAGAAAGAAAGACTGGAAAAGGAGCTCGTCGACAAGGCTAGAGAGGAGTACCGCCAGAAACAGGAGGAGAAAGGCCGTCCAACAATCCCACGCGAGCCACTTAAACGAACGGCCGACAATAACTGGGTGCATGCTTATTGTGCACTCTGGCTCCCGGAAACTAAGTTTAGCAGTGCAAGCCGTCTCGACATGGTGGAGGGCATAGGCGCCCCCACTCTTCGGTACGACCCTGTTTGCAAAGTTTGCAGGTCGAGCCAAGGTGCATGTGTATCATGCCACCAATGCCATGCCAACTTCCACGTAGGTTGCGCGCATAATGCTGGTTATACCTTTGGTTTCGATATTACTCCAATCAAAGCCACACGGAGAGATGCAGTACCGACGGTCACAATAAACGGAGAGACGGGTTCCATGACAGCCGCGATTTGGTGCAAAGAGCACACGCCGAAGACAAAAATTCACTCCATGAACGAGGTGGTGGAGGGTACAGAGATGAATGCGTTACAAATATATGCTCGCGAATTCAAGCAAGCCGATCTGACGCTCACTGGAACTGCACGCAAAGCCAATCTTGTCGACCAGTCAACCCGGACTGTACCACAAGTCTCAGCCCCAATACAGAACAGCCGCCGAACATCAACCGTTGCGAATCAAACCCCCACATCAGCACGAGGGCGGTATTCAAACGCAGGACTCCAGGTCAAAGAGGAAAAAGAGGATTCAGCTGAGGCGTCTGTGCTCAAGCCCGAGAGGAAATGTGATCGATGTGAGATCCATGCCAGCCCTCGGTGGTGGAAAATCGAAGAACCAGCACCAGCCACGCAACATCAATCTCGAGCAGTTGACGATGCACCTACCGCAAATGGTGTGGAGCCGAATGGTAAGAACTCCGTGACGTTGGATCATACCTCACGCCACGGTCTGGCTTCTATAGTCAACGACTTCGTTGACCATACTATGGTCGATGCCACACCCGTAGCCTCCGGCGAGCCAACGACGCAATTGCGAGTGGATACCGATGTGGAGGTTGTCCGTTCTGTTGCCTATCTGTGTCAGAAATGCCATTGGAAAAAGCTCAACGCTCCAGATGAGCCAGCGGATCGAGAACGCTCTAAGTCGGTGCTCCCAGAGCCCACACAGCTTCCTGTTCGATCTCCCCCTGTCCAGTCATTTGCGCCTCCACCTCAACCTCCACCGCCACCACCACCTCTTCCTTTGGAGGGGGGTTGGATGCCCGATGCTCCGAATCTTCCTCCTCAACATCAACCACCCCCATTACCAACCTGGCATGGCAATGGGCCTCCGCCCCCACCTCCAAATCTACATGGACATCCAAGCCACGGACCCGCACCCCATGGACCTCCCTCCCACCCTCTGCACAATGGCTTTGGTTATCCACCTGGTCCTCCTATTGGACATCATCAGCCGTTTCACTCGCCTTATAACCCAATGCACCAGCCAAACGGATACCCTCCCTTCTCCGCTCCCCCAGTACACAATCATATACCACCCACCTCATACAATGGATATCCGCCACCTACTGCTAGCGGGCCTCAACCCCTCCATCTCAACAACACCAACATCCTGGCCAATGGAATTCGTTCGCCTCGGATGCAATATTCTCCAACCCACCCTCACGCACACAATACATCCCGAGCATCTGAGAGTCCCTTCAGCGCTCCGCCACCCCAGATCCCGCAATATCCCCCCATGCTCCATGGTAGCCCTGTGCCCGGCCATCGGCCTTCAACGCCGAGAGACACATTAATGAGGGATGTGCCGGCAGTAACGGCGCCACCAGAGCCGCCGCGGATGAGCACGGGAGCGAGTGCAAGTCCGTCCCTCCGAAATCTGTTACATTAGTTTTGTTCTTCTCTTTTCCTACTTTTGTATTTCTTCAAAATCATACCATCCTAGCATATGGGTGGGTGCACATTACGGTCTGGAGTATGTTTTTTCATGTGTGACACCACCTTGACTGCCAACAAAACATCACTAAATCGACGTGCCCACACGGTCATTTCATGCGCATCGTACGGCGTAATAGATACTTGTCGAATTCCCACTTAGTTTGGTCAGGTTGGCGGTAACGCAATCTCGGGGTGCTGGCATGGGATGGGTTGGGTTGGGATATGCGGAGTTTTTGAAGGACTGTAGAAACGATACCACAACATTTACCTTGCTTCTGTATTCCCTATTACTTCGTTCCGTTTAAGTGTGTTGGTTGCATGACGCTTGCCACGCATAGTGCCACTTCGGGGCGGACGGCATAGGGCTCCGCATTTTGTACATCTAGAGGGGATAGTGCAACTGGGTTACGGGATGCGGAATGGAGCGGCATGGCGAAGCAATTGCCGAGGTAATCCCAATAGCATTGTGATTGGGGACGCGCGTTTGTGGGGGGATGAGGAGGGATGTTGAAGATAGGTCTATCAATGATAACATCGCAGTCGCCAAGGATGTTTTCTGCTGCGATGCAGTCTCTTGTGAAGTGAGTGGCGAATGCACTGACTAGAGGAGCGACAAGTGGCCGCCCTCTAGTCAACATGTGAAGAAAACTATATCGGGAATGTAGAAAGTCAAGGGCTCGCGATTGAGTTTGGCAATTCGCTAACAAAGTCTGCTCGGAATCATCGAACTACAGCTGTGGTGGAGCGGCCATGGTGGGCGAGGGGTAGGTTTGATATTGGGTTGAAGTATGCGGAGCTCGTCATAGTTACTTGTAGGTCAACGGAGATTGCCTTGCCACGCACCTCGCGTGCAAGACGCCAAACGAACCCAACGTCCCACGGACCACCGAGACTTGGGCCAGGGAATCGACTGGCATCTGTACGCAAGGTGATAAGAGTCCATTCATCAATGAATTCAAAGGGCGGTTGTGGTGCGACCTTGAGTAACGGCCCCCCTCCCCCCCATGCCTGTGATCTTCACCTCGTGCATCCGTCGATGCCGTGCTAAGCTTTGTGGGACCGGGGTTAGGTTATGCAAGGGGTTCGATGGATGGCTGGGATGCCGCTAACGAGCTGCATGTCTCCCGCCTCCACCTCAGGACGAACGCCACCGCGGACTGACGCGCCATCTCCTTATATTTACTTGTTGGATCCTCTCCGTTCCCATTTCCCCCATCGGCCGCTCTTTGCGCCTTGAACTCTCCTCACATCGTCGACATCCATCCGTACCCGTTGGTATTATTAGCATCACGTACGCCATACCGTCGCATACCCAACCAACCAATCAGCACTCGTCATCATCCGCGCCGAAACCCACGCCTCGACACTTTCGAAACACAGCCCGTTGGACGTGCGAAGTCTGCGACAGCGCGTCCTGTCGGATCGTCGAGCGTGCCGGACTCAGCCACAGGAGTTGCTGCTGACGTTTGTGTCAGTTCGCGTTGCCTTAAGGGGAGCGTGGGAGCACCTCGTTTTCTTGGCTCCCTTCAGCCTCTTTCTTGATCGATCAATCTCCTTGACACGCACTACTTGGCCACTTTTTTATTCGGGGGACAGTAGAGCTTTGAACCCTTTTTTTTTTGGAACATCGCCTAGATTTGCGTTGGCTCAGAAGGAAGAAGCCTTCATCACACTATAATCATGGAGCTATCAAAGAGAAGAGAGTGCTTTGAGTATGCCGACGGGTCAGTGGAGTGTTTTCGGAACGGCTTTTGGTACTCGGAGGTAAGAGTTCTTATCTTGGTCCCGTCGCTACCTCCTCTCGCTGCACACACTGACGAGTAGTACAGAAGGGCATAATAATCAAATGGGCCGTACTCGGCGGCATCTTCTTCTTCTTCATGGCGTGGTTCATCGGCGGATATTACCACGCCAAGTCACGGATGAAGAACGGGAAACCGCTGCTCGGATATCATCGAGTATGTCTTGCGTCTTTTCTCTCCAACATGCATAGAGGAGCTTCGAGCTAACAGTCTTCCAGTGGCTCATCCCTTACAACGAACGCAAAAAATGGGGTCAGACGCCCCAGAACCACTTCACATTCTACGCCACACAACCGGGTTACGGTCCGCAATCACAACACCCATACTACGCACAGCGGCCGGATGGAACATATCCTGATGCACCGCCACTTTACAACGGCAACGATGCACCCCCTGGGTACAGCGTGCCTCCAGGCGCCACCAAGACAAACCCGAATCAGAATGGCGTCGAGATGCCGCAGTACGGTATGCCTCCCCCACCACCAACATATCCGATGGGCGCGCAACAGACGGGTGTCGTGGGTGGAGGATACGGACAGCACGACGTGGAGAGCCAGAATCCACAGAGGACCGTGGAGTTGCCGCCGAGACCTCAGCAAGCCAAGCTTGCGTTTACGAATTTTGTGTCAAAGCTAAGGAAGTAAATCGTATCGAGAAAGAGAGATGGAGAGATAGAGTAGGGTGGAAGGGTGTGTGGGAACGTCCATGTCTGGAAAGATACTTTGGGGCTTCGGCATGGGCTTTCGTGACTGGATCACGAGTTTGGATACGATTATTGTGTAGTTTTAGATAGATGGGGAATACCCACAGATGATTCACGCCGCCACGTAGTACTTGGGTGATATTTTTTGGTTCAGATGTGAAAGGATTAGAGCTCATCATTCATTACTTAGTCAATGTCCATGGCATCATCCTCTTCCTCTACTTCCATTGGCGGATCCGACGCTCTTGCCTTCCCGCTCCTGGGCTCTGGCTCCTTTCCCGGCTGTCCCTGTCTTTCCCTCGCCCTCGCCCTCGCCTCCACAATTGCCTTTCTCACACTATCATACTCCTGGGGCACCGTCAAGCTCGATGGCACGCTGTACAGCACCAACTGATTGTCTCTCGTGGGTCTCGGCTCCGGTCCCATCAGCACATGCTTCGGGATCTTGGCAATGTGCTTCTCGATATCGGAGATGAAGATGGGGTTCTCTTCGTCAGACTCAAGGTCAGAGAGTTCCGCAGCCAAGTCGTGGATGTAGACACGGTGCGGCGTGTCTTCTACCTGCATGCTATCTTCTGGAGGGGGGCGCGGCGCGTGCGGGCGTTTCTTTTGCAGAGGCGCCATAGGTTTGAGATCTTGTTTTGGGAGCATGGCGGGAGAAGAGGATCCCGATACGGGTATGTAGAGACGGGTGCCATTGTCTGCGACGTGCTGTTAGCTAGCAGCCATGATGCAGCGGCGAGTCTGTGATCTACGCGAGTGTACATACCGATGTTCAGCAGGTCGAAGCGCTTGCTCAGCCGTTGCTCACTCTCCAGCCCACTGTCAGCGGCCCTCTTCTTGCCATGGGGGGCGCTCTGCTGCGACGTCTGGTGATGGTGTTGTTGCGGGTCTGGGCCGGGGGCTACCACAGCCATCTATCCATCCCACTGTGCTTCCTGTGCCGTTTGACCGATTGATCAAAGAAGAGCCAATTCGCCCTGCGACGTGCCTTTTTGCGACGTACGTAGATGAGTGAGTGTGTGGGTGCTGCGACGCAAGATGGGTCCAATCACGCTCCCATTGATGTACTTGGGGCGGCGCATTGGCGAAGTTTCCAGAAGGGTTGGTCTGGAAACGAACAGCACGAGCAAAGGGAGGGGCAATCAGGGCCAGAGCTCGGCAGCCACCACCACCGCGTCTGGCCGCAGGTTTCGTGGATGCTGCACCTCAGGACCACCCGTCTGAGTCACCCATGGGTACAAGCCCGCCGCGCTCTCAGCTCGTCTGCTTCAATTCCTAGACTCCATCGCACCGCACCGCATTTTGCATCCTCTCGCGCCCGTCCCGCCCGGAGCCCAACACCACCAAGCCCCCGGCCTTGGATACCCCACTGCACGCGAGCCCTACACACGACGCCCGCCATGTCGCTCGTCCACGAGAAGCACGAGTGGAACGCCACCAGGGTGCGGGACACTTTCCTGGCTTACTTCAAGGAGCGTGGCCATACCTTTGGTATGTAGTGTGGCCATTTTTTCAACAGACCTGCCCCTCGGTGCTCGCATGTGCTTCCTCAAGCCGCCCGCCTCCTCTTGCCTCCATACATGGAAGAATGCCAATTGACATGCCCAGTCCCCTCCTCCTCCGTGGTCCCACTCTCGGACCCGACACTCCTCTTCACCAATGCCGGCATGAACCAGTACAAGTCCATTTTCCTGGGCACCGTCGACCCCGCCTCCGACTTCGCAACCCTCAAAAGCGCCGTCAACTCGCAAAAGTGCATTCGCGCTGGTGGAAAGCACAATGACCTCGATGATGTGGGCAAAGACAGCTACCACCACACCTTCTTTGAGATGCTGGGGAACTGGAGCTTCGGCGACTACTTCAAGAAAGAAACCATTGCATACAGCTGGGAGCTTCTGACAAAGGTCTACGGAATCGACCCCAAGAGGCTGTACGTCACGTACTTTGAGGGTGCCGATGGCCTCGAGCCGGATCTGGAGGCTAAGGAGCTGTGGAAGAGCGTGGGTGTCCCCGAAGACCACATCTTACCTGGCAACATGAAGGACAACTTCTGGGAGATGGGCGACCAAGGGCCATGCGGACCCTGCTCAGAGCTCCACTACGATCTGCGAGAGCCAGTAGATGGGGAATATAGGAATGCTGCGCCGCTGGTCAACGCTGATGACCCTGAAGTCATCGAAATCTGGAATAATGTCTTCATTCAATACAACCGCGAACCAGATCGGTCACTGCGGCCGCTACCGAACAAGCATATCGATACAGGCATGGGTTTTGAGCGGTTGGTCTGTGTGCTCCAGAAGAAAATGTCCAACTACGATACCGATGTCTTCACCCCGCTGTTCAAGGTGATACAGGATATCACAGGTGCGCGAGAGTACAGAGGAAAGTTCGGCAAAGAGGACCCAGATGGTATCGATACCGCATACCGAGTCGTCGCCGACCACGTCCGGTTGCTCACCTTCGCCATTGCCGATGGAGGCGTGCCTAGCAATGTTGGTCGCGGGTACGTTGTGCGCCGAGTGCTTCGACGAGGCGCTCGTTATGCACGCAAGTACTTTGAAACGGAGATCGGCGACTTCTTCTCCAAGATCGTGCCGAGTCTTGTTGAGCAAATGGGTACTATGTTCCCGGAGATCCAGAAGAAGGAAACAGAGATCAAGGAGTACCTCAACGAAGAAGAGATAAGTTTTGCCAAATCACTAGATAGGGGCGAAGGCATGTTTGAGAAGTACGCCAACAAGGCCAAAAAGGCGGACTCCAATAAACTATCTGGTGATGATGTCTGGCGGTTATACGACACGTATGGTTTCCCTGAGGATCTAACAAAACTCATGGCTGAAGAGCGGGGTCTCGTTATCAATGAAGAAGAAGTCAGAGCTGCGCAAGAGAAAGCCCGAGAGGCTAGCAAAGGCGACAAGAAAGCTACTGCTGCCCTTGTCAAACTCGATGTCCACGATCTTGGTGCATTGGATGGCATGGCCGATGTCCCAAAGACCGACGACAGCGCAAAATATGCCAAGGAGAACATCACATCCGTGATCAAGGCCATCTATCACGATAAGAAGTTTCTCAAGAGCACAACAGAGGTTCCAGGGGGTGAACAGTTTGGCGTGTTGCTAGACAAGACAAACTTCTACGCCGAGCAGGGTGGGCAGGAATATGATACTGGTCGGTTGCTAGTTGATGGTGAGGCAGAGATTCAGGTCGACAATGTGCAGGTATATGGTGGCTATGTGCTACACACTGGTTTCATGAAGTATGGTGAACTCAGTGTTGGTAGTGAGGTTATCTGCGAATTCGACGAGGTATGTACCCCTTCTCTATAACTGCCCTATGCACCTTCTAACCAATTCACAGCTTCGTCGGGATCCCATCCGTAAAAACCACACCGGAACCCATGTTCTCAACTACGCCCTCCGTGAAGTATTGGGCAACGACATAGACCAGAAAGGCTCATTAGTTGCCCCCGAAAAGCTACGCTTCGACTTCTCTCACAAATCTGCCGTGACCGATGCCCAGCTTGCCGAAATCGAAAAAATCTCTACATCATACATTCGCCAGAATTCCGAAGTGTACGCCAAAGACGTACCCCTCGCTACTGCGCGCGAGATCCGCGGTCTACGTGCCGTGTTTGGGGAGACTTATCCTGACCCAGTGCGTGTGGTCTCTGTAGGCGTTCCGGTCGAGGAGCTCCTCGCCGATGCTAAAAATGCAGAGTGGGAGAAGGTCTCCGTCGAGTTCTGTGGTGGCACACATGTCAAGCAAACCGGTGAAATCAAAGAGCTTGTGATCCTCGAAGAATCTGGCATTGCGAAGGGCATCCGACGTATCGTTGCTGTAACCGGCCAAGATGCATACAATGTGCAACGTGAAGCCTCTGAATTCGAAGAAGAACTCAACCGCCTCCAAGCGCTCCCTTTCTCCCCTGAAAAGGAGTCATGCGCAAAGAAAATGCAGCTCAGTCTCAACCAGCTCAGCATTTCCGCACTCACAAAATCCAAATTCCGCGACCAGTACGCCAAGATCACAAAGTCGATCCTTGACGAACAGAAGGCGGCTGCCAAAATGGAGAATAAACGCGTCATGGACGCTGTCACGAGCTTCTTCGAGAAGAACGTCGATGCGAAGGTGCTAGTTCATCAGCTGGAATGGAGCAGCAATGTGAGCAAGGCGATTAGCGAAGTGATCAAGACAGTATCGGGCCCAAAGGGAAGCCTGAAAGAGAAGAGTGTGTATCTCGTTAGTAGTAGTGTTGAAGAGGGCAAGGTTGTGCATGGGTGTTATGTCGCCGAGGTATGTTTTCCGCTTTTCCATCCATTTTACTAGTTGGATACTAATGATGGCAATAGCACTTCTCTACCCAAGGTGCCTCTGGCCCCGAATGGGCTGGCCACGTTGCAAAAACCATTGGCGGTAAGGCTGGCGGTAAAGCCGGCGCCCCTACTGCCGTTGGCCAGGGCACCAATGCAGACAAGGTCAACGAAGGAATTGAGGAGGCCAGGAAGTGGATCGAGAAGTTCAAGATGTAGGTGTCTTTAGACTACTGTCTTCCAGAACATTTGCGAGCTCGCTAGATTATGGTACGGATGAATGATCCAGTATGGAGGATTTAGATCAGCAAGGTGTTTTCTTTTTCCTTTTCTTATCTGAGGACGTAGGGAAGGGGGGAAATGGTTATGATGATGACATAGTGTAAAATATATAGTTCTCACATCATGTAGGACACTATGTGTATGTGCGAATGACTGTGAATGACTAATGCTGATGTGCTACAAAACAGACATGGTCCTATCGGACATACCCTAAAGCGCCATTTCAATGCATCCCGAACTCCAGAGCTATGCATCAAAGAAAGACGAGTAAATCAAATCACCCCCCCC
>JAAZQE010000277.1:0-34101 GCA_013620735.1 Clavariopsis aquatica
CTACACCCGTAGCTACACCACACTAGGAGTGGATTTAGGGTAGAATTCCTTTAGGAAACAATAGTTACAGCTAATACAAGCTTCGGGTTTGAAGTGAATGGGTGCAACGATTGCTCCGTGTCGATTCAATTCTCACCATGCTATCATTTAGAAGTGGCCCTAGGGTGAATAATTAGTACGTCAGTAGTGATAAGAAGACTGTTGATACCAAGGAAGCAAGTCTACAGAGTAGCATCCCAAAACTAACCCGCTGACCACATCTGGACGAGCTAACGTTCTGAGGTGTCCCCTCACTGGTGCTCTTTCATCTCTACGTTCATCACTATACATGGGCTGACTTTTCCCCCTTCCCAAAAACAACAGCAGCTCCTACTCTTGATCTAAATCTGGTTCCGGAATAGATCAGCCTCTCAAAATTATGCTAAGTCCTTGCCTCTCTTACGCTAGAATATAATTTCATGATTGAGATATCTATCCCATAGTGTGACATTCGAAATTCCTTTTGACTTGGTAACTATATTCCCGAATATCAATCGTTTCTTTATAATCAATGATTATAGGTGTAATGTACAGCATTAGAAGGTCGAAGAAATACGCTATGGTTGGAGATTCCTCAGAACTCAAAAGCATGACAATATCAGAGCACTCTATCAGTGTGTACTTATTGTCTCAAAAGCTGTCTTGCACACTGAGAGGGGCTATATAAAAGCGCTCTTGCGTCGTAGAAGACTCTACTCGAAGATCTAAATACGGCAACCTAGTCGGTCCTAACTACCCATATATTTTGATGCCAACGTCACTGAATTAAAGGTTAGAGATCCTCGGTTATCTGTTGTGATAAATGATGAAATAAGAAATCGGGTGCAAATTCTAAGAAGAAAATCTCTCACAGAACAGGCCCCAACACGGATCAACCCTCGGTGCCAGGGAGCCAGGTTGTGCAAAAATCGAGGGGTTGGAGGAATTGATTGAGTCTTGATGGACAGCAACATTGTGTGCTCGCCAAAATAGAAGTTGGAGAGGGACATACGATTTTGATGAAATGCCACAAAAAGTATGAAAGTAATATAAAACATGGATCGTAGCAGCAGGGCATATAAGGTCGCTGTTTAGTGTATCTATTGACTAATAACTAGAATATTGGTGGAATGTCTACATGGAAGCCTCCATCAACCTACAAAGGACGTTGAACCAGACGATTTGCGAACAATTCAAAATAACTAAATTCACGCCATTTGGCATTAATTACGACTCTCACTGTTTACAAAGTGTCTTCCTTTTTTCCGAAATTTCCTAGATCCCTTGTGGGGCTTGTTTTCCAAGGGGACAAGTTTTTAGTGGCAAAACTCCACATATTCGCCGCTTCAAACTCTACCATTTCCCTTCCTGCGTTTTTCAAAGAAGTTTGAAACTGGGGCGAAAAATAAATGAAAAGGCTTATAATAAAAGCTATAAGGTCTTTCCACAAAAGGCCTTTATGAGGAACAGTATAGCTAAAGGGAAATTGAAGGCAGCTATCCACGTTCTCTCCAGGACTGACCCAACATGATTTCTTCCTCCTACACCATATCCAAAATTCATTGTGCTCGAAGAATCATCCGAAGAAATAAGAATAGATCCCCTTTCTATTCGTTTACACAAAGATCGTGAAGTCACTCAAGGTAGAAAGAGACTCCTCGGCTGATTCCTGATAGAGCGTAAAATTTTCACTTGAATGGGTCATCACCTCTATTGCACACCAAAAAAAAGAGTACAATTCAATCCCTAGTAGGATGTGGAGATTAGGCAAAACCCATGAACCCTTTAGACATCGCTCCTCCTGCTCTTCCGAATTCAGGATACTGGGATTTGCAGATTCATATGGAAAATTCCTTTCTGGGTCGCCAAATTTGAATCATCCCCGACAATCTATTAAAACACAGAAAACATAGGGTCTAGCTTTATCAAAAGTTATTGCGTCCTTTAAAAAAATTCTAACATGGCGCCAGAGATGTTTGTGCTCAATAGTTAACTGGCGGTGCCGTGGTATCCTCAAATACAATGCTACACTCACTATTATGATTTGAGCGAGATCGAAAGGAAAGGTTTGTATATTTCCTATGAATCATAAAAAGAGGTACAGACTTTTTTTTCTCAAAGTGCAAGAGAACAGTATCCTTGGGGAACGGGATTTCAGACAACCAAAAAAACTTATATTTTTGAGAATTCGGGTGATCATCTCGGAAAAACTGACGAAGTGAGCTCCGCAATGAAATCAGAACCTCTCCCACCCCTTTGGGCCCACTGATATATCAGCCACTTTGTGGAAATGGAAAATTTTCAGGTCCACAGTTGTATGATAGGAAAAAATAAGAGCAAAGGTATTGAAATAGACGAAGAGCCTCTTGGCAGTTCTGGAAGATCGCAAATTGGTCGGGCTCTGAGGATCAGTCATGCACACTTCTGCCGAGAGTCCGAAGTATATACATGGCCATCTACCGTTCTCCACAATCTTTTTGGATAGTGTAGTGTATCAAACAGGTTAGGCTTAAGGAGGGAGTATACGTCTATGTACCAAAGTAGGAATATATCCGGCGGCTGAATTTCGACTTCGAAATATTTCCCCACACAATATGAACAGGTGCCATCGTATGCAAGCTGAAGCATGAGTACCATTTAGGATCCCATTTTCCACAAGGGTGGTTAATAATTTACGGCCAATCCGGCATATGCTGTTTGTTGCTCGAAGCACACGCAACGAAAGCAATCAGCTGGGACAGTCGTCTGGCAATATATGGCCTCGCTACCATGTAGGGTGCAGGAGATACCGAGATCCGGTTTGGCGGACCACGGGGAATTTTCAATACGGCATATGAATGTGGGGTGCATGAGTCCCTTTTGGGTGTGGTGCAGAGCCTCCTAGGCCTCTATGATGAGGAGTGAACAGTAATTTTGTATGGAGATTGAGATGATGCCACCTGGGTATGAAAACGCGCATACCGCGGGATTTCCATTTCTCAGAGATCCATCTCTTAAAGGGAAGAAGGGCACCGTAGCACATAGGCCATCCCAAACACGCACAAAGAAAATCTGAAACTGTCCGACTAAAATGCTGCACTTCTCCACGATACCATTCCTGGCCGTCCTGCTAGGCGGCGCTGTAGCCGATGAGAATGAAGGACCACGCTCTCCCATCATGCTTGAAAAGTCAGGAGGCTTTCAAATCGGTGGCAAAGTCATCAACAACCCAACCAATCCTGGCCAAACCCTTTCCTGTGACCATGGCTACATTGAGTACTTCATACCTTGGCGACCGCGAAAGACAAGTATCGTCATGTGGCACAGCTCGAGTACACAGGTCTGGCAAAACCGCTGGGACGGTGGTGAAGGATACAAAGATATGTACATTCGCCGCAACTACCCCGTCTACCTTTGGGATGGGCCTCGAGTCGGGCGTGCAAATTATCCATGTGAAGAGACATCCTATCTTCCTTCATACCGTGACCAGGGGAACTTTGCTGGCTGGAACTTCGGACCTAAATTCGGCAGCTGGTGGCCGGACGTGCAGTTTCCAACTAGCAATGAGGCAGCGTGGCAGCAAGCGACCAGCGCTCGATACATTGAGTATGACAGCGTAGTGGGGATTGATTTGCAATCTGATGCTGCTGCCACTGCCGCAGACTCAGGCAAAATTGGAACAGATATCGTCTACCTCACCAACTCAGCCGGTGGTCTGCGCGCTCAACTTGCCGCGACCAGAGCTAATGGTGCGAACATCAAGGGCATCGTCACGTACGAGAGCATCGGCTACGTCTTTCCTGACAATATGAATATTACGGCTGGGAGTGGCGGCTTTGGACCCGTAATAGTTCCACTCGAAAACTTCAAGAAACTGGCGAAACTCACAGTGGTCCAGTTCGTCTGGGGGGATCACCGACCAGACAACTGGACATATGTAGCTCAGTCTAGGCTAGCTGCCAAGTTGATCAATCAGTATGGCGGGAATGCGAAAGTGCTGAAGTTGGGGGATGATGCCGGTCTAAAAGGGAGTACACATATCCCGTTCGCTGATCTGGATAATGAAAAGGTTGCGGGGCTGTTGGATCAGCTTTTGGAAGAGAATAGATTGGATGGATATAAGGATGGCAATGGCCGGAGCTAAGCGGTACAGAGGGCGAAGACTGTGAAGAAAAGTACGCATGAACAGAATACAGTATCATCCCACAAGAATTGTAGACTTTGACGCCAGCGGCAATGCTCGTTTTCTGAGAAATATTTCATCTAGCAATGAATTGGAATGACTTTGAATCAAACGACTTTCATTTCTCCTACCTTTAGTTCAATCCTTCTCGTTTCTGTAGTTAATATGATCATACTAGCATTCAGACGCTCACACAACACACACCATTTCTTCTCATTTTTAGCACCGGCTACATGGAAGGATTGACGGAAAATGTATTTGATACCCCAGACCATACTGAGGGCATTCGGTGTTATTCCCAAACTCGTAGTATATTTTAAACCCTAATTGAAAGTTTGCCTTGACCTAATTGCTTTGGATAGTTCATTAATTCATGCCGGCATTCATATACAGTTGCCGAGCTCGCCGAGCCAATTGGGTATAACAACTCGGTTATGTGGCCAATCAATCTTCAACTGCGGCGTCATATCCATTGATGTATATGTAAGATGCAAATAGTGCCCCACACAACAAGATTGTCTTGATGCGTAGTCCATCAGTGAGTATCCGCTCTATAGACTTATAAAATGTAGGTTATAATTTATTTTACTTACAAATTTCTTCCAAATCAAAACAAAATCCGCCTCCTTGGCTTAGTGGTACAGCGTCTCACTCGTAATTTCACATACGTAATGAGAAGATCCTCGGTTCGATTCCGAGAGGAGGCACTTAGATTTTTTTAGTTTTTCCTTGAAATAACTCTTATTGGTAGCCTCACTATGAAGATTTTGTATGTTTGTTTATAGGGCGCGAACAGGGTGTATACTTTTTGCAAATATTCCACGACCAGCCTCTGTGTGCACTAATCTTAATACTGTAAATGGGCTCAATTTTGTTAACCTACGCAATTGTTTGACCGTCTTAGTTAATTCTGAGGCTTCTTGGACTTCCGGCATTTCAATTGCATCATTACTAAGCACAAGAGCACTTCGTAATTATGCTTCTACATAAGACTGCATCGCCGAAGAGATCTCGGTGATTAACTATGGCATTTCGGTCACTGCACTCTTCTTCTTCACTGACAATTTATTGGATGGACGAGTCATCGCATGATACTCGAGAATGACAACCCATGCCTCGGTGCATCAGCCAGCACTCCATGCGGGGCCGCCGTCATCAGGCATCACCACCTCGCGGGGTAAGCATCTCCTAAACAAACAAATCTTCGCCGCTGGAGTGTCACTCAAATAAACCGGACCCACGTTCATATCAAATTGTTCGTTGTTCCTAACTTACTACATATACAACCCATCATGGTCGAACCTAAGAGCAGTGCAAACCAGAGGTTGACACAGATTAAGGATTTCCTCACGATGAATAAGACAGCCACGACGATTCCTTGGGATCCGGATTGCACCAAGTTTCCCACACGGAAAGAGCTGCCGCAAATTCCGGGGGCCCCGCCAGAGGCTGCTTGGGTTTGGGGGGATGGTGACTATGTATGAAACTGATGCTTTCATGTCAGAAACGAATGGAGAGTTGACAATTTTTTAAGATTGGTCGCTTGAACCTCCTCACTCCGACGCGTGTGGCAGCTGCCTCAAAAGAGATTAGAACAGGTGACATTATTCCCGTGAAGTACGTACGGAATGTATTCCCTAGTACTGCAAAAATGTTTTGCTTACAAGTATGCAGCCTTCCGCTCGACGTCCCAAATCAACCCGCTTTCGGTCGCGAGATCTTCAAGCACGAGATCAAGGTTCTGGCAGAGAACATAGCTTATGATGACATTTACCATTTGAACACCCAGAGTGGGACTCAGTGGGACGGCTTCAGACATGTATGAACTCGCTGCTCCCATTATCTCTAGGTAGCATATTAATCAATTCCTAGTTCGCGCATATCCCAACAGGTTCTTTCTACAATGGTGTAAGTACATCCTATAGCTATTAACTAGGAATACTAAGATGATTTAGACTAAAGGGTCCGACATCGCCGGCCCAAACGCAAATCACAACTGCTCCATCCACCACTGGGCCGAACATGGGATTGCAGGACGTGGCGTCCTGCTGGACTACCGAGGTTACGCCCACAAGAAAGGCATCAACTATGACGCTTTTGACTACTATCCGATTTCCTGGGAAGAGCTCTACCAATGCGGCAAAGACCAGGGTATCGACATCCGACCAGCAGCCCAAGGCGGTGACATCAAGATCGGCGATATGCTTTTTGTGCGCAGCGGCTGGAAAGAAACGTACGATTCGCGGTCTCCCGAGGCAAGGGCCAAAGCAGCGTTGAGACATGGGGCGGGGAAGGATGGAGAGGATGGACAGAGGTATGCGGGGGTCAGTCAGGAGCAGAAGATGTTGGATTGGTTGCATGATTGCTATTTTGCGACTGTAGCGGGGGATTCGCCAACTTTTGAGGCATGGCCGACTCATGAAGGTATGTTTCTTTCCGACTTACTAAAGTTGGAATTGGAGTGGCTAACATTTTGGGATAGACTATCATCTTCATGAGTATATTCTCGCTCTTTGGGGGATGCCGCTTGGTGAAATGCTGGATTTGGAGAAACTTGCACAGAAATGCAGAGAGCAGAATCGATGGACATTCTTTTTCTCTTCGGCACCTGCAAATTGTCCAGGTATGTCTCATTGAGATCTTACCTTTCCACATGCTAACGGGAACCCTCTCTAGGTGGTGTGAGCTCTCACGTTAACGGAACTGCGATTCTGTAACCTGGTTACCATCGATCCTTCAACTCGTTCAGCTACGAAAATCTTGTAATTTTTTATATTGCCTACTTTGTTTCTTTTTGCGGCCATGGTTTGAAAATAAGCATTAGTTATGGTTATGAAAATTGGAGTGAGAAAAAAAAAGGATTCCAGCTACCCCGAATAGCCTGACACACACTCCACCCTTACGGTCTAGATACTTTCAGCAGCTCGAAAGTGTGATTCCGTTTGAGATTTCTCTTATTTTCTAATCCTCCGCCCAATCTCATGTGATCTTATATAGCTCCCCCAATGAGGAAAGAAGAGGCTTGTGATCAGAGGGACTGGAATCATGCCCATGAATTGAGCGAATGAAATCTTGGGCTCACACTTGGGAACTTCAGAGCGGTCACCGAAGAGGTCAAAAGATGATGCCGTCACCTTATTTGCCAACTCTTTGACATTTGCTTTTTTGTAGTTAGTGTCGCTCTTTGCTTGTTGGGGGACCTGCAATGGAAATTCTGGGGATATTGTTTTGGATGTCTTAGAATGAGAGGCAGCATTCTTGACGAGGCCTTTCGGCAAGGCCACACTACCATCTTTGGAATAATTCCCCCCCGTAACGATTACAAGCCTAGGAGGCTCTGTGGTATTTATTCTAGGGCACTGTGATCTACATAAATTAAAGATTTTCATTTCACAATTCTCCTATAAGGGTACAACTTGTGGGCGGGGATAAATGTAATACCGAAAAGAGAGGTGGTCTAGAAGTCTACTGCGCGTCATCGTGCGGGCACTTTTATAGAATACTGACTTTATTTTCTGTATATTTTGGGTAGGTGAAGGTTAAGAATATAGTAGGGTTATGATTGGGAGTGATGGTTTGTAATGTGACTTCGTATGGTGCGTTTGAAACCACACTGTTGATTGTGTGGGGGAATGACCATCTGCTGCATAAATCACTCGATGTTTTCACATCTTGGAAAATGTGAAAACATGTGAAAACTTTTAGAATATGACTAATGGATGACCCCTAGAGCATTAATTTACGGTATGGGTGTTACTGGATCTTCTACATAGGGTTTATGTGCTGATATCAGTGACTCAAAGACGAGGAAAATGTCTTACTTTACGTTGTCAACTTACTGTATAAATTTTGGCAAGTATTCGGTGTAGACTTTTGCTGATAATTGCAGCAAATACGCAATCGCGTTATTCTGTTCTCAGTCTTCAAACCTCCACTGCCTATAATTCTCCCATTACTCTAATAGTGAAAAATACTTTTCAGTCCCAATATTTGCTTCGTTTCCTACATAATTCTACAATTTAAGCCAATCCTCCGCCATTTTTGTCTATATTTACATATCCCTTCGTTCATAACATCTTTGTACCATGATACATGCGCCACCGCCTGTGCTTGAAGTATTGTGTGCAGTTACATTTGTAGGGTTGTGAGCATTTGAACCTGTTTTATTGGGACTAGAGCAAGGAAGATTCATGAAATGAATTGATATCTTGGAAAATAATAAGACTTGATTCGAAAAGGAGGTGCTTTCCAGGAGTGGGTAATGTTATCTCCTAATATTCGCATGTATACTTTGCGTTCGCCTCCAAGACATCAAATTCCAAAATGGGTTCGTTGGCCAATTGAACATGAGATTTACCCCAAATCCTTGGCTAAAATATGCCAATCCTGCAGTACATATTCAAGCAAGATATTCCAATACCGAAATTAAAATAGTTCGTGGTACATATTCTGTTGGTCTCCATGATTGATATATGGGAGATCCTCGATTCACTGGTGGAGCAGCTGCTCAAGGCACCAACGTTCCGAGATTTCCATACCCAGACTGCAAGATCTGTTAGTTCGAAATCAATTTAAGTTCTTACATCAAAATATCAATTCTTAGCCGACCTAACCTAGATCAGTATTCGGCCCTCCTATTCCGCAGCCGATGCACAACATTATAGGAGAAGGGTTGACCATCCAATGTATTGGGCTTGATGATTAGGCAGTAGAAATCATCACCGCTTGGGCAAAATCATTGTCATTTCCTCCTATTGAATTATATAGTGATGAAGGGTTCAGAGAGACAGACAGAGGGCACAGGGTAAGACATGAAGGAGCAGCGAGGAATAGATTGTAGCGTAAGGTGAAGTTATATAGGCCCATGCTCGTTTAGAACTAAACAATTGAATTCTACGTTGCTAAAATAAGAACCCTACTACTCTTGCCACCTAAAGCCGGTGACGTTATGGTCATCGAAGGCGCAATCAACCATGCTAAACAACCCATTCGCTTGGTAATATCGCATCTAGTGCTTCGTTCTATCTTCCCAAACATCATGTGCAAGAAACTAAAACAACTCCATCCTAAATGATCTTAGGCTACAGACTTCCTGGATAGCCTTCGTCTGCAACAAATCTTAGTAAGGTCATTGAGCAAAATGCGGACTTTAAGAGGAGACCTACGAAGTACTCCAACCTCGGCTCTTCGGGCGTGGAGATGATGCATCTACACCTGAATCCGCTTTGTCTGCTTGCTCGCCTGCATTTGGTTGATTTTCCTGTGCCGCGTAGTACCGAGACGGTGTCTGTTTATCCGTTGCAAGAGTCGGTGTTGGTCCTAGTGCGGGTGTGGGTCCAGCGGTTTGTGGCCTCACCAATTCCTTCGTCTTCTCTTTCCTAGTCTCACTTTTCGATACCGGTGCTGCTGCAGTTTTGGGACGAATAAGTGCGTTTTTGTCCTTTGGTGCGAGTGCGGTCTTGGGGCGGGGCCGTGGTGGCTCCGTGGTCGTGTCTTTCCCTTTGTTAGGTTTGTTTTCTGTCCCCGCCTCTCTCTCTGTCAGTTTCCGCATGATGCCTTTGAGTGAAAGCCTCTTTTTGCGCATAGCTCTTAGTTCAGGGGGTGGAACATCATTCGAGATCATCGAAAGGCGGTTGGTGTCGGATTTATAAGTACTTTGTGGTGTAATTTGAATGCTATTCTCTCCTACGAGTGTGACAGGACGTGACGGAAGCGGCTCCTCTAGATTTCCAAGAGCTTGGAGAATCGGATCTGTGATGAGGGTAGCATCGCTCGATCTCGCGGATGTGTGCTCAGCAGATGTAGTTCGCTGCCGTGACCTGTGCTGTGCAAGACGCTCGTGATCAAACATCAATTGTTCCTTTGTTGCTTCTAAATCTTTGATCGTCTTTTTGAGGGTTTCGCCTTCTTCTTCTAGCCTCACACGGGAGTGTAGCACATCTTCCCTTGCTTTTTTAAGATCCCCGATTTGACTATCCTTAGTGGCATTCTCGTTCTTGAGCCGCGTGATTTCATTCTCACGTGCGTCGAGATTATCTCTTGATTCCTTCAACTGCCCCTCCATTCTTTGGAAATGCACACGATGTACTAAGCTCGGCCTTGCAGTCTCCATATCTTCATTGATAGCTTTCTCAAGCCGCAATTGCTCCCGCAGAGTCTCGACTTCCTGATTGCATACGAACACTCGGGCATTTGCTTCGCGAAGTCGTTTATCAAGTACATCAAGCTCAGAATACAGCTTCAGATTGTCTTGTTGTGCGGCATTGAACATTGTCTCCAACTCTTTCTTGTCCTGCTCCTCAATAGTCGGTAGCCTCGTAGGGGAATTCTTTTGGCTGTTCTTCCTGATTTCATCATCTAGCCTGATGGCTACCTCCTGAAGGCTTTCTCGTGTCTGCATATGCATCTGCTGTTCCTCGTTTAATTTGTTCTGGACCTCGTATGTCGCATCCCAAGCTCGACGTAATTCGTCCTGTTTAAGTGCAAGGGCCTCGGAAGCCCTGGCAGCGCTGGCCAAATCACCTTTGAGTTTTGCAATCTCAACATCCTTATCTTCACTCTCTCGTTCGATATCGAGTGAATTTCTTCCCCTCACACGAAGCAATTTCACTTGGACAGCTTGGTGGTCGCCGTCGACTTCGGGCTCCGCTTTAGCCTCATTGCTCACTATACGTTTATCATTGCGCTCCAAAAAGGCAACTCGCTCCTTCAAATTTTCCAGTTGTGCTTCCTTTAACTCCAGTACAGCCTTATGCTGACGGCGAATTCCGTCTAATTTGGCGTTCTTGTCCTTGATGCAGTTTTCCTTCTGTTCGTTGCCTTTCCGGAGAGCAAACAATTCAATGTCTTTGCGATAGATGATGGCTTGGTGGTCACGACCGATTGTCTGCTTCACTGTCTTCATTTCGTCTCGCAAGCTGGAGTATTCTGCGAAAGTCTCATTTAGAGTTTCTCGCGCACTACTAAGGTCGGCCTGCGCACGCTTGAAATCGATTTCTTTAACCTTTTCCGCCGTTTTGGCCACGGTGAGGAGCCTTTGGAGTCGCAATATCTCTTCATCTTTACTCGCGATGAGCATACCATCCCGAGGAGCCTCGTCGCTACTGTTTTCTATACCGCCACCTGCTTCGGGTGAAGGAACTACAATATCAGACTCAGCAATAACTGAATGCGTTTGCGACAAAAGTGTTTCAATTGCCGAAGGCAATTCTTCGTTCCTTGCCCGGACTGATGAAGCAAAGGTGCCGTGGAACGCCTCAAACGATACCATGACTAAGGCTGTGACGAAAATATCCTGGACGCTAATCCTCTGATTCGCGACCGTTACCAGCGCCAAAATGTGTAACGCATTCGCAACCTGATTCTGATGCTTGGCAGCCCACGAGTCAGGATGATGTCGGATGAACATCAGAAAAGCGCCGGGAAGAGAAGTAGTGGTAGCGATCAGGGCGAATCGAGACAGCGGAAAACTGGGTGCCCAGTGGTCTTCCAGAATCCTCAGGGCACGGTGGAGGCCAATATCCAATCGTTCGCCTGTGGTGACCAGGGAGGATATAATGTTTTTCCAGGTTCCGTCAATAACTTGGAGAATAAATGTAGGAGCTGGTCTCTCCCCCCACTTGGATAATGGAAGGTTAAGGCGTAGGCCTAGAGGATGCTGAGAATCATAAATGGAAAGGCCTTCTGTTGCTCTGGATATCGTGGAGTGGGAGAGCGAGGATGTATTGTTACAAAGTCGAATCGCGCAAGGAATTGACTGCCCAGTGATGTAGAGGTAGGCTCCAGGTAGCGCAATGATTAGGCCTGTAGCAACCGACATTGGATGACTCTGGGCATAGTCTCTGACTGAGTCGAACACCGTAGCCATCGTGGGCGACAGATTGGCGAAGAGTCGAGGTCGTGAGACAAGATCGGAGGCGACAATGCAGGATTTTAGAATGAGAAGGAAGTAAGATAGTAGGTTAGAGGAGTCCTTTTGATCAGAGTGAGAACAATGGACATTGGCCGAAGAATTGAGTTGTGGCAAAGGTTTCCATTAGCAATCATCTAGAGACACGCACATGATGTTTTACAAGGAGAATCAAGAATATGCCGAAAGAAGCGCAGAGGAATGCAAGAAGGGAGGAAGGAAAGTATCAAGAAAGAGAAGAGGGGTCGCATTGCACGTCATAAATGACGTGTCGGGAATAAAGACCATGAACGCCGTGCTTGAATGTAATCTGACAGGATATCGCAGCAAAAGAAAAGGAGAGAAAGCATTGACCCAGGACATTGGGCGAGCAGGACGACTCCTATATCGTGAAACGCTTAGATCCTTCCACCAAGCCATCACCGATCTTTGTCGTGATAGCCCACACAGGCATGTAGTGTTGCAGCTCCTTAAAGGCGGGGATCGCGTCGCCATTGGCGTCGTCCCAAAGACAAACAACCTTTCCAGAAAGCCTGGAATTTTGATCGCGGTCCCATGTCACGCTAACGTTCCAGGGCTGAGACCATTCACGATGCCAGAGGCGCACCTCGCGCGACCCGCTGGTCCCTGTCGCGTTGAACCGGGGGTCTGAAACGCCACCATCGACCGCGAAGTCGGTAATCGGCGAGTCGAAATGGATGCGACACCCTCGCGTGTTCTGCCCAACGACGCGAAATGTAGCCTTATTGGCCTCCTTACCCTGGGTGATGGAATAGTCGAGCCAGCTGTCGACATATGTTCCGTTGCCGAAGGGTGCTGGTTTGTTAGTTTTGGGAATGACATGGGCAGGTAACCCGGACCATGCACACTTGGTCAATTCCTTGCGCGTCGCTATATCGGGAGTTGAACAAATCAGTTGCTGGCCCTGCGCACTAGGGATCTCCCTGATAATCTTCTGCACGTATTCGTCCAGCCCCGCCAAGGCCACTGTGTTTGCTCCTGTGTCGCAGTCAACTTGCTGCACGAAGTATACCTTCAGGCGATGTTCCCTAGAGAATGGGAAGGCTATAAGGTTGTAAATGACCGTGCCGATGCACACTAGAAAGAGAAAGGTGGGAATGTGGTAGGTGAACCGGTGAATGAACGGACCGATAGGTGCCATAAGTAGAGTTGTGAAAATGGTGAAGGCAATATAGATAAACATGCACGAACTTCCATCGGCGGGCGTTTCGTACAAGGCTGAAGTCAGAAGTAATGCAATCTGTCCAACTAAAATGACGTTTATGGGAACCACGAGGAAGAACTGTAGGATCCAAAGCCAGCTGGGCAGCTTGCCACTCCATTCTTGCTCTCCAGGAAATGCGTGCCCTAGATCTAGCAAACCGTGGTCTTCTTCATGATTTGCAACACCTTCGGTTGAATGTTGTCTACCACCATATCCCGCGAAGCTCTGTCGGTCTCCACGGAGTAGCGACGTTGTCTCGGTTGCATCGTCATCTGCGACTGGGCGATCATCAGATCGAGCACCACTGGTTGTCCCGGTCAACGGTCTGCTGGTGGATTCTGAAATAGGGCGAGAGTCCTCGACTTCGTCGAAATGGGCTACATATGCCGCTTTCTTGGGGACGAAAAAGAGTTCAATGTATGATATCAGGAGAGCGAAGAAGATGGAAGCGAAATAGAACATGACAAAGTAGCCACTAGCAATCTGATGGTTTTTCACAAGGACGGTTACGCCAACAAGAAGGGTAAAACTTCCACTGAACAGCCAGATGAATGCATACATGCGTTGCAGGGCCGACGGTCGCATGGCGCTGGCTCCGCGAAGGAAGAACCAAACAAGCACAAACCAAGCGGAAAGCATCATGCTAGAAAAATACATTAGTAGAGAGATGGATGTAGGATTCGGCTCACATACCTCCATACGGCAAACGGGCTGCTGTAGATAATGTATGGATTTACCTTCACTACCAAGTATGACAGTCCAACAACAACAGCCGTGGCAGCAGAAAAAGCGACTGGGAATCGGAAGAAGCCACGCCAACCGTTTAGCTCCACAGCATCGTTGTCGTCAGGAGAATGTATGTACTTCTTTCTTGCAAATAAGTAATTCTTGTCAGACTTCGAAAGACTTATCGTGAGCCCAATCAGGGTGATTGGCGCCACAACAAGGAGAGTGACACAGAGAGCGAACATGGTATGTAGTCGGAAGATTACAAAAACTAAGCCAAAAAGATCAAACCAGACAGAATCGGTACCAGTGCCTGCGTCGACCTTGCCGTTGTCGCGTGGTTTACCAGTACTGCTGAACTTGGAGCTGGTATCCGAAGCTAACCCAGTGGTTACCGAGATAGCTGCAGACAGCATGTGCCAGACTGAGTTCATGGATGTCTCGCGGGTCGAATCCTCGGTCGTGTGATAACGGGCACGCGGTTCCATGAATGCTATATCCAGCCCTCGCATCCCAAGCTCACCATTGAAGACAATGTAATCGGTCTCACTACGGATAAGACGCTTCTTGAAGCCATCACTGCTAATGACTGTTCCAAAGGGATGGCTTGCTTTTCGGTAGTACTCGGTCACTTCCGTGTCGGTGCTTCTGAACAATGTGGCTCGTCCGCCTGCTCCAGCACCTTCGAGGTTGAGAAAGACATGGGGAACTTGAGAAATTGGGTGACGCATAAAGGCCTTCGCTCCTAGGAGAAATTCCTCTTCGGCATTATTCAGTAGCAAAATTACAGTCCGTTTAGGCCAGTTTTGGGATTCTGTGAAGTACGAAAGAAGCTGCAATACAGACACTGCACCAACACCATCATCTGTAGCTCCATATCCGGTGCTCACCGAGTCGTAGTGCGCATTGACAAGAACTCCGCCATTCTTTGCAGCGCGGGTCGTTGATGCTAAGGGGTGTTCAGTTGCCGGGAAAAAATCCTCGTTATCTTCAGATCCTCGAATAGCGACAATGATGTTGGTGCCCTCAAAATAGACGCTAGTTCTGCCCAAGGAGAATGTGGCATTTGAAACATTGTCGTCTATGATCTGAACACGGTCGCTGCCCAGGTTTTTGGAAGCTGTAATTGCCCTGATGCGTGAGAGGAGGTATTTCCGCACCTCGTCATTGGCATGACTGTTGTATGGATGGAACTGACGCGTGATGACTTCCAAGTCGGACCATGCCTGTGTGAGGTTTGTGCCTGTCGGGGTGGACGATGGATAGGCTGGTACAGTGAGGTGGACTGTGAGCAGGGCGGCAAATAGAGCTATGAAGGTGCTACACGTCACTATGATAACGGGGAGCGACCTAAATGCCAGGGGATTCGATATACGCGCCATCTGCAGCTCGGAATTCGCTCACAAACGCTGGGACAAGGAATTGGCTAGACTGGACTCGCAATGTAAGAGGCCAGAGCTGAGCAGTGGCTGCAGCAGTCGGTGATGGTGGTTGGAGGCAACAACAGCTTCGAGCGGGGGGTGGGACGAATGAAATACCGTCAGCACATGGCCATAGCTCCCCAAACAACTAACGTAAGCAACTAGTTGTTGTGCTTCCGTGCACACGCCGCATTTCACAGAACATCCTCCATATCCCGGACCCCCTCAATAGCGCCACGATTGACGAGTTACTAACATTCCTACTTGCAGATGTAGTACCGCACAGCTTCCTCCTAGCCTTGCCCCTAGACCGGAGTCCCACACACTATGCGTCCGACCTCCGCTGTTGATGCCTACAATGATCCTGAATATGGCACTACAGCATCACCATCGCCGAAATTCAAGCAGCCTAGTCTTCCAATCCTTTCCGACGTGTGTACCGCCTACTCTGGCTGCTGCCTTTCCCTCAGCATGCCCCTCCTTAGCTACCTTCGGGCCGTTCTACCACCACCACCAAACCTCGTCCTCTCCATCGGTAGCGGCTCCGGCCTTCTCGAAGCTCTGCTCCTTGCTGAACCCTACTCCCTCCAAATCAGCGGTGTCGAAGTCCATCCGAGTCCCAACCGATATCTTGTGCCTACGCACCATGAATCTGTGTCCGGGACACGTTTCCTCCACTCGCTTGCGGCAGAAGCCGCAGCTTGGCTACTAGTATACCCAAGACGTGTAGGCATGGTCACAGAGTACCTCGACATGTATGGCCAAGGTTGCGTACACACAGTGGTTTGGGTGGGACCTAGAGCAGACTGGGAAGACTATAAGAGCTGCTTTGAGAAGCAGTGGAGTGTACATGTAATGGGCGCCGACGAGGTTGGTGGAAGAGCGTGGGAGTTAATTGCCGTCGCGCAGAAGCGGCATTTCAACGAGCATAGGTAAAAGGCAATAGTTTTGGTAGCTGGGAGACGAGCTCGTTAGTGCGCAGCCCGCGTTGCATCTGAGCCCCTCACTATCAACCGTTATCCGTTTGTCGACTGTTGAATAAGGGCGATATTCTCCCTGGACGCTTATTGTCTGTCTATTTCCATGGTCCGGGAGAATTACGAGGGGATCAAACGAAATCAGACAAAGGGATACCAATTTTTCCTTGCTAGGACCTACCAAGCAGTCCATCTGCCTTGAGAGCGAGCGCGGCTCTCCCCCGCTGTAGAACCAAGCAATGCATACAACGATTGCTTTCAGATTCAACAGTCTTCTGCCCTCAGTGTACTTCGATGAGGGTTCGAGATAAGTATGTAAAACAAATGTAATGATGGTAATCTAGGTGAGCAAATGATGGTGTGTTACTTAGGAGACAATGGTATGGTGTTGGCGCAGATAAGCACAGTTTGTTACAATGTAATCAAGAAGGAAATAGAAGTAATGTGTATGTGGAGTAGATGAGAACCCTAGAAGGAATACAAATATGATAATTTTAGTAGGGGTCGAAATAGTTGCTACCGAAAAAGCGAGGACAAGTCCAAAGAGGTCTGTTTCAGCGAAAATGACTCCCTATAACGCAACTAGAAGACATGCAGATTCAGTTAGTGTGGTGCACTTGGCTCAAGCATTCCCTATGTGCCACGACATAACTACCTAAGATTCATCTCCACAGGTAGGTATCTTAGAGTAGCAATCTAGATCTCAGCATCACCCGCTTTCCTCTTCCGACTCCGCTTTTTCTTCTTCTTGCCCTCACGGATATCTACCAACCCATCGCCCTTGTTACTTGGGTCGTCGGCATTCGTGACACCCGCTTCCCCACCAAGTAACACCTCAAATCCACCCTTTGGACCCTCTGGGTCACCAAATGTATCTGTCCTCCACTGCCTCAGCCTGGCCTTCTTACTGAGATGCTTCTTGTCTTTCTTCTTCTTCTCTGGCTCCCTAAATGTGGCAAGCTTCTTCAGGCCTGCAAACTCGTTCAGCTGGGTGTCATTCGCGAGAAGGATGTCGCGAGGTGTGAGGCCAAATGTTGTGGGTGATGTTTCACGGTAGCGAAAGCGGGCAGGAGCCTTAGCTTTGGTAGCTAGGACAGCTTCGTATTCGAGGTTGGAGTCGACGAGGGATTCAATAAGACGTCGATCGCGGCGGGCACTGCTTTTTGCCTGGGCACGTTCTTGCTTGCGTTTTTTGGAGGTAATATTAGAAGACCCTTGTTCCTCTTCATCGTCATCCTCAGTTTTTCTTCCATTGGAATTATCTAAACACTCGATATCGTCTGCTTCACAACGCTTACAGGGACGCTGACTATCACATTCCGTTTTGCCTTCCAGACATCGCTGACAGCACGATCTCTTAGTGGTGGGTTCTTCTAGGACATCGTCGTCTTCATCGTCTGTGAGTGTAAACGTCGGTCGCTCCATCTCCTCGTCATCAAAGTCAGGAATAAGATCCTTGATGTCGATATCATCGTCAAACTTGGGTTTCTTTGGCTTCTTCTTGTGCTTGCTGTTGGAATCCCCCTCGTTTTCTGAGGCTTCCATGCCTTCGGCATCTTCGTAGTAGGCATCGCCGAACCTTTTCCGCATTTCCTCGTCCCATTGCTCGTCCGACCAATCTCCTTCTAGCACCTTTGCCCATTCTTCAATCTTGAAATCTCGGCCGCTGAGCCCTCCAATTTTTCGTATTGTCTTTACTTTTTCTTCCATGTCTTCAATCTTTAGCTTTCGCAGTCGTGCAAGATCTGCCTCCCTCTCCCGTCTCTCCGCCTCTCGTTTCTCCCGTGCTAATTCCCTTGCCCTCTTGCGCCCACTCAACCCATCGCGACGCACTGTGGTAGAAGCCACCGCATCGCGAGCATACGTCACAATCTTCTCGTTGGCACCGGCGGTATCCTCAAAGTATCTGTTGTACGCGGTTTCGAATTCTTCGGCGCGTGCTTCCTCGTCCTCATCATCAGATTCCAAAGGCTGGAAGGAAGTTTTCTCGGTTGGCACCCAAGCGCGCGATGCCATGAAGTTGGACAGAAATGTCTCTGGATCCTTGTCCGCCTCCTTGATATCCTCTGGTGTGATCTTCTTGATCCGTTGCTTCCTTGCAGTCTTTTCCCGAGGTTTGGCAATCATGAAATCATCATCTTCTCCACCATCATCTCCTCCAGCATGTACTTGCTTGACTAAGTTTTGTCGGATCTCCTCCTGTTCTTGGGCGAATGTCAATGGAGGCGCATCCTCGTCTTCATCTACACCTTCAACTCTCCCCTCAAGTAGATTCTGTGTATGGTAGTCTTTTAGTGTAACCGCCTTTTCCTTTTTCGTCTTGGTTGTTCCTTCTACATCGTTCTCTTCTATTGGCTGGTAGAACGTAACGCTCGAATCGTACACTCGGGGGTCCTTCGAGCGTAGGGCTTGGAGGGTCGCAGAAATTTCAGCATCAAGAGTTTCAGTCGCTAACTCGCCATCATCATCCTCCTCCACCCCGTCCTCAGAATCCTCTTCAGACTCGTCGAGGCCCTTGCCGTTGGCGTATTTCTCTTCCACTTAGGGTTGTCAGGCGTTGAGATTCTCTAGACCCACGATTACACTACTTACATCGAAACTTCTCTGCCTGTCTGTTGTTGTACTCGAACCGGCGGGCGTACTCCTCGTTTACTTTGAGCGACACTCCACCCTCCTGGTCACTGTCGGATTCGCCGTCGCTGTGGTCGAGCAGCTTTGCCTTTTTCGCTGGTCGCTCGCCTAGAGGAGCATTATTTGCATTGTTCGGGTTTGTGAGGGCACGCGCCGCCCTGGCTTTGGCAGACTTTGGTCTGGCCATGATTTCGAGGCTGTGGGTTGGGAGAGGTATGAGCTAGAAAATAATTCACGACCAAAAAAAGATTTCGGCCAAGAGTTCGGGCACTAAGCCCATAGGAAGCTAGCCGGAAGCAGCCTGACGTCGATCAACACCGCGAGACAGCATCTCTCATTTGCAAGGGAGGAATGGCTACGCCTCACGTCACCCGCCTGCCTCTCTGATTCTGCGCCATGCTCTCCAGCTTCAATCCATAGTCTTTCTTCTGTTTCCTTTACATACGGCTTACAATTCCCACAAAGCCTTCCCCCACAATACCACCCAAGATGGCTGAAGACACTGCACAGCCGGTGCTTGAGCCCGTCGCGCGCCCACTCGCCCTGATGTATGACAACTCCCTGTTAATTATGTACATCATGCACTTTTCTGACCCACTACAAGTCCAGTTGTAGTGAAGGAAGCCGCTCTCGACTCTCCAACCTTCCGAGCGACTGCTGTCCACTTCAGTGACCAGATTGATCTTATCGAGCGATGGCTCGACAACTACGTCAAGGCTGTCTCCAAGCTATCCGCCGAAATGAATGCCCTCCAGACTCTAGTAGACACTTATGTCAATGCGTCTCACCCACCGCTGCAGCTTTCCGAAGCCATCCTTGACCACGATTACACCGTTCTGGCCCTGAAGCGTTTCGGCGAAGGGGCGCGCGAATTCTGGCAAAACACATTGAAGGGTATGAAGCGGGCAGAGGCAGTTGTTTGTGACCCTATACGATCATTCTTGCATAACGATCTACGGATGCTCAAGGACGCACGCAAAACGTTAAGCGTCACCCAAAACGCCTTTGACAACACCATCGCGAGGTATGCAGGACAGGCAAAGACCAAGGAGGCTTCTTCCCTCCGAGAGGATGCTTTCCAGTTGCACGAGGCTCGGCGGGCATACTTAAAGGCCAGTATGGACTTTTGCGTAATGGCCCCCCAAGTGCGCTCGACCCTCGACAAAGTGCTCGTCAAGGTCATCAGCGAGCAGTGGCGGGACATGAAAACGGCACGAGAATCATCAGGAAAGAACTTCGCGTCGTGGAACTCTGACGTGGACCGCGTGCGAGGCTGGAGCAAAGAGATGGAGAACGGAGAGAGGGTGTTTAAACGGGAGCTTCACATGGCACGACAACAGGTAGAAAACACTGCCGAATTAAGTGCACGACCTTCTCGGGATTTGGACGACTATGCAGCGTCTACTGTACCGTATATAGGCACGCAAGCGCCATCCTCCGCTAATCTAGGCTCGCCCACCAAATTCGATCGTGGGAATGAGCAAGCTGAAAAGCAGGGCTGGCTGTTTCAGAGGACAATCACCGGAAAACCCGCAAGAACATATTGGGTGAGGAGGTGGTTCTTTGTCAAGAACGGCATTTTTGGCTGGCTTTCACAGGGAACTCGATCTGGTGCAGTCGAGGAATCAGAGAAGATTGGCGTCTTGCTCTGTGGTATCCGACCTGCCTTCCAGGAGGAGCGACGGTTTTGCTTCGAAGTCAAGACAAAAGACACCACCATCGTCCTTCAAGCAGAAACCCAGAGCAGTCTTACTGAATGGATATCCTCGTTTGAAGTTGCAAAACGCAAAGCATTGGAAGATTCGTCTAAGGATGGTGCGGCCGGTGTTGGGACTGTAGATGCTGCCTTCTCCATCAGTCCTCCCGTCGCTCCCGAGTTCGCCGCTAAAATGTCTGAAGGGCATGGCGGACACCCAGGTGACGACGCCGGCAGTGGTGAGCGAGAGGGACTAGGCGTCCCAGGGGCTGATGGCCTAGCCACCCGAGGCAGTTTTGATGTGACTAGACGCGGGACTGGATTTGAAAGGGACGGTGAGAGCAGTCGTCGTGACCATGCTACCAGGATCATGGAGAAGCTTGATCTAACACGCAAGTCTACTGTAGGGCCCCAATTAAGTGGCAGCAATCCTTCATCGACATCTGGAGGTATAGCCAGTCTTATATCTGCCAGCCTTGCCTCCGCAAGCCACAACATCGTTCAAGTAGGACAAATCGCTGCTCCTGCTCCAGGTCTGCCTGATACACGGCTCGTTTTAGGTCAAACCCTCCCTCACAGTAGCCTGGCCCCCTCAACTCTCGCAAACCCGCCAGCGCCTACTAACCTCAGCAAGGCTGCTGTGGCTGTAAGTGGTGAGCGCGGTCTAGGCATTGGGAAATCCGGCAATACTCCTGGTGCGCTCATGGCCAACTTATGGGGGTCTATCAATTGGGGATACGTGAATCGTCTAGGACGAGTAGAAGAATCTGGTTCACGTGAGAGGAGTGCATCTCAACCACCTAGCCCTGTTTTTCGGTCTCCCGGCCAAGACCCCTTCGACAAGTCGACAGACGGTGATGGGACTTCACCAGACCCAGTTTCAGAGTCAGCCACCCCGGCTACCACAGCCCATCGCAAGACCATAAGCTTAGGCGGACCTACCCCATCATCCATTCAGAGACCAACAATTGTGACCGAAGACTTTCCCAATTACTACCCTGCGGCTTTGAGGATTCAAGATGCTCAGTTCAGGATCCTGTTCCCGATGGTTCCTCGCTCGGAAAAGGTCGTGCTTGTTTTCCGTGCAGTATGGAACCCCACCGACCAGCAAGAATTCCCAGGACGAGTTTATGTCACAACACGAGACATATACTTCTACAGCAACCATTTTGGCTTGGTTCTCATCACTGGTATTAGTATGTCTTCCATTGATGAGGTCACTGCTGCTCCTGGAAAAGACTGCGATTTCTTATTCCTCCACTTCAAACCCGACGCAAAAGAAGATGGCGCCACAAGGATCACCATCAAGACATTCCTAGAACCCCTAAAACTACTCCAGCGTCGACTCAATTTCCTTGTTCGTAATGCAACCACACACGAGCATAAACTAGACGAAGTGGTAAAGAAGTTAATCAAACTTGAAGTGGGTGACTCGGATCACTCCCCAAGTGCAGAGAGCTGGGAAGATGTATCTTTGTCTACGCCCATGGATGGATATGGTGGTAAGGACATTAAAGCTAGTTTGCGTATCGATGGCAACCTGTTCGGCCCCCATGGTCACAACTTCAGTAAGAACGCGACCAAGTTCAAGTTGCCCTCTCAGCCTGTGAACTTCGCACCCCACGGAATGACCCAAGTCGCTGTAGATAAAGAGTTCGACATCAGTGCCAAGGGCTTGTTCCACATTCTATTTGGAGACAAGAGCGCAGTGTTCCAGATGCTATATCGCGAAAGGTGGGCTCAACGTGTTGTCCAGGGGCCATGGGTGACCAACAGTCAAGGTATACAGCGACGAGATTTTGAGTACGAGGTCGCCCAACCTGGGAAAGGCGGCTCTATCGTTATCAACGACTGTCAAGTCATTGAAGTCTTGAACGATCATCTCTGCTATGTTGTAGCTGACCGAAAAACGCCCTGGTATCTGCCAGGCTCAGATCGCTTCGTGCTTCTTGGTAAAATTGTCATCACACACGTGTCAAAAGCGCGATGCAAGCTTTCCATTCACACCAAAATCGACTGGTCACGTAATCCAAGATTCGCAAAGACATTGATCGAACGCCAAGGTCTGCAAGACCTAAATCTCGAAGCACAAGATCTCGTTGATGTTGTCAATGATCAAGTCGCCAAATTGGGACACAATAAGTCCACAGGAAAGGTGGTGAGCATCTTTGGACAAATTGGGCTGCAAAATCAACCCAGTCAATTTGCGGCACACGACATTCCGCCTCCAAATCGGCCCCGCAAGTTCAAACTCCAACCCCAGACCACGGGGTCCTTCGTCATTCAGCTGATCGGAAATGTCATCATCAGCGTGTTGAGCACACTAATGAGCTGGATACTTGCAGTATGCACAGGATTAGGCAACATCGTTTCAGCGCACAAGACCTTGATCCTATTACTGTTGCTAAGTGGCTCCGCGAACTTCTTTTACTCCTCTCGAGACTCGTGGCTTTGGTGGAATGAGCGTAATGCGGCGAACTTCATGTCTCGTCTTGGTGTGGGACCATCGACTACCATGACCCGATCAATATACTTGCGCGACCTCGAAGACACATTCTTGAGCAATGACACTATGATTGAGCTTTCGTACCACAAGGATGAGAGCAGTAATAACAAGTGGTATGCAGTCTCCTTCTCCTTCGCTATCTTAACAAATCGTATTAATCTGCCACCAACAGTTCGCAAACCTTCACCTCTCTACTTGCTGATCCTCACTCACCAATGACTTCGCAACCTGTTTCCCCTCTTTCACCTTCTACACATGCATCGCGTCGTCTTCACCGCACGCGACAGAATCTTGGTTCTCATCGGCACGATTTGCTCGTCGCGTTACGCGTAGTGAATCGCATTGAAAAGGAAGTTCTTGAGGCCGAGTATGAAAACTGGCTCGTCGATGAAACTAACAAGTGCGAAAGAGTGAACAGTATGCTGAAAAGAGATGAAAGTGTGCAAGGAAAGGATAACCAGGAGAATAAGGAGAAAGGAAAAGTAGTTGAGGAGTGGGTTAGGGTATATTGTGGGGATTGTGAGCGAGCACTGGGCGGTGTGAAAGGAGTACGGGGGTTGATTTGAGAACATGGTGATGGTGTACGATGGAATGAATAGTGTAACATTGGGATTGGCAATAGAATTGGGATTGAGTGTGTATAGATGAGGATGGTAAGTGTTGTCTTAGTACCTTATGATATCCTGGGCTAGGGCATTTGCATATTATAGATTAGCAATTCTATGAGTTTTATAATTATAATCTCATTGCGCCTAATATCAACGAATATATTAGAGTAAGAATCTCGTGGGTAAGCTCTCCACCTCTTTCCCATTTTAGATCTTTTCACAGAATATAATAGCGCCAGGTTTAAGGATGGAAGAGGCATAATGAAGACAACATATCTTCTCCTCTCTTAAGAAGCCTGTTAGAGTACTAGAGCAGTGCTGTCATTTTCATAATGGCTGGGTTTGCCTCAAATATCTGTCAGCAGTGACCTCCTTCAAGTCCTGAAAGGGTAACCAAGACATACTTCTCAGATTCCATATAACGTAGTGAGTCCTTGCACTGTGCATCTAATGAACACTGAAACTTTGAAAATGAGGCAAGTCCATGCACTAGTGTTTGTGTCATTAGGAATGTGATCAGTGCATTAGTTCTAGTATTCTGCACGAAAGATCCGAGGATATGACTCGTGAGATCCTCAGTTTATGAGGCTGGTCGAATCGAAAATGAAGGCGCCAATTAGAAGAATATATTGCCCATCACAGTCAGCGAACGAAATTCAATGAGTTCAATTTGGTCATTGTATCTGCGACGGGACCTACCCTCACATTCAGCCCATCGCTCGAGGTGTTCGATGTCTAGTATTTATATTATTGGTATTTTGAATTGCATTCAGTTGACTTCCATGTAGCTCATAGATTTCGGTGCGAGTGTATCCACCGAAACGTATTTCATGCGAGAATTATTATATACATCTCCTCCTATGGTATCCATCCTACATACACTTACCGTTCGTCGTATTCAGTTGTCATAATGTCCGTTTCTATAGTTAAGTCCGGCTTAGCCCCGTTTTGTATCACGTGTCCATTCTGTATATGAAGTCAACTTTCTTCTATGGAATTCCTACTTTAGAGATTTAAAAGAGTACGTGCTCCTATTCTAAAAAGAATTGCTCAAATTCGCTTGCTATTCTAAAATCCGCTGTTCTACCGCTTACCTGTAAAGTAGGAAATCACAGTATGGCAGAGGCTGGCCCAATTGAAAGAGTTGCCATTGTTGGTGTGAGTACTTTTCACTTGGTTCATTAAACCCTTATTAACAGTATTTAGGCAGGTGGAAATCTCGGAAAGCATTTCACGGAAGAGTTGTTGAAAACTGGCAAACACACAATCACAGCCTTGACACGCATTGGCAGTAAAGCTACTCTACCTTCCAACGTGCAGCTCACTGAAGTCAACTACGATGATGAAAGCTCAGTTGTTGCTGCCCTAAAAGGACAACAATTCCTCATAATCACACTATCAGTCATGGCACCGCCCGACACCCACAGCAAGATCGTCAAGGCCGCAGCCAAAGCAGGCGTTCCATATATTATGCCTAACGTATATGGCTGGGACATCTTCAACAGCACGATGTGTGAAGAGACCCCCCGTGGAATCGCCATTTTTCAAAGTGTGCTCGAGGTTGAGAAGTTAGGTGCATCGTATATTGCAATGGTGTGTGGGCAGTGGTACGAGTGGAGTCTCGCCCTAAGTCCGGAGTGTTTCGGCTTCGACTTTGTGAACAAAAGGGTCACGTTCTATGACGAAGGGACGACACGAATTAACTTGAGTACTTGGAGGCAGTGCGGGAGGGCTCTCGCTGCGCTGTTGAGCTTGCCAGAGGATGGGATGGCGCCAACTCTCTCGCAGTGGAGGAATAAGCCTCTGTACATTGATAGCTTCAAAGTTAGTCAGCGCGATATGCTAGACAGTATCCATCGTGTCACTGGTAGCACTGACGCAGACTGGATGATTTCCTACCAGGCCTCGGCCAAGCGGTTCCAAGATGGAATGAAAGAGATGCAGGAGGGTGTCATGACAGGTTTTGCTAAAGCATTGTATGCCCGGGCTTTCTTACCAGGAGGTGGAGGTGATTTTCAGTGCGCTCACGAATTGGCGAATAATGTTCTTGGCCTGCCAAAGGAGGACATAGATGAGGCTACAAAAAGGGCTTTGAGGATGGTTGAAAGTGGGTGGAATCCTTTCACATAGCAAATGCCATTAATGACGAGCTACATATCCAGTTGGTAAGGTAAGGCTCTCCGCCGCACTTACACTGCGTTGTGTTGTTATGAAGTTGCAGTGTTACCTTGCTTGTTCAGCCCAGCAAGGTTATTGCTGCTCTACTTAATGTTTTCCATCTTTGAGCTGAGTTTTTTTGTACCTGGAGGATTGTGGGCACTCCTCAATCTAGAAGCTCCGCGGCCTAATAAGCCTAATGGGAACTCATTGGTACAGTCAAAAATTTGTCTTGATGTGTTGAATGCTGACGTGCTCCAATCACAGGCAGTACCTTTCTTCAACTTGTTAGTGTGGCGTCTCCTATCTTATGAGCAGGGCCAGTGGCTCACGTAAGCTCGGCCATTCGATCCCTTTCGACAATGGTGTTGATGCTTACTATGTACATTCAGTGTGTTGTTCTTTGTCTCGTAATACAAACATCAACACCTCTCTCCACAGATCCCTCACAATAGTCGCAAGCCGTTAGTTTTCCTTGCCTAGGAACCGTTATTGCGTACACCCGATGTCCCGCAGGCCCTTGTTTCAATTGGGCAGTTGACAAGCTAAAGCCGAGCTGTGATTGGCCCCCGAGTCAGAATCCTCCGGACGAAATCCAATTTGAGCTCGTGCCTCCTACCATGCCAGCCGTAGCATGAGGTTATTCCAACCTTTTGCCGGGGGCTAAGTCGCGCTTTGATCGTTGTTATTTTACTTATAGAGAGGCGCAAAGCCACTTTTTCCTCCTTTTGGCGTTCTCTGCTCGTTCCTCTTCGTTGCACCTCGTCCTCACGTGCGCCTCTTGCGACGCCTCCTGCGATGACCTCGATATGGATTTTACGGCTATGTGTTCTTGCGATTCTGGTCGTATCTGTTTCAACTTCGCCCGTATACGAATACCGTATGTAAAAGCCATGCAAACGCTCCAATTTTGATCTCGTATTCGCATGCACCTTCACCTGTGTCACACCCACACATTGGCTAACCCCGTATACAGAATTTCTTAATTTAACGTCTGCGATCCAAGGCTCTGGTTCCCTCACTGCAACTGCAGCTGGATCCTTTACTGTATCTGGTACCCAGTCTCCAACGAGTAGGAAAACAGCTTTTAAACCGTACATCGAAAGCACTGCAGATGGATTCGATATACCAACAACTGCCTACGTTGACGAGATATCATCTACCACAACATCCCCTTTGATTTGGAGTGAAAGGATTCGGGTGGAGAGTAGTGTTGATGGATTTGGAGAACCGGCAAGCACTACTACAACCTCGGATTCGAGTGCAAGCGAGTCTGGCTTGTACCGGCCTCATTTGGAGAACTCTGTCCCTGGACCCTTAGGATCGTCTCCCACTCGTAATGTTCAACCTCGAATTACTGCCCCTCCTACGGTGGTGGTGAAGAGCAGTACGCTTATACCAGTGGTGGTAACTAGTGTTGTTATTCATTCAATTACACTTGGTCCTAGCGGAGCGACAGCTATCATTGGGGAAGGGCCAAGCGCAACAAAGGTTCATATTGATCCTAGTGGTCATCCCGTAGTGGTGGTTGGCTCATCAACGTCAACAGTATTGATCCCAGCGACCATTGGAGGGCAGATAGTGGTACCGGGAGGCTCGCCTATCACTGTTGGATCTGGATTCCAAATGTCAACCATCACTATCAACAAAGCTGGCGAGACAATTGCTGTAGTGGAAGGAAGGACATCGACACTTCAATTTGCAACGACCCAGGGATTCACCATTGATACCAATATTCCAGCAACGGCGATAGCGACGAACTACGAATACATCTTTGGTTCCTCCACGCTAAGGATTGGACACCCGATCACCATCGAAGGCACCCCAGTTACACTCACAACTGATAATTCTGGCTCAACCATTCTCATCAACGGCGAGGCTACGACAACATTACCTGATTTAGCCCCTGCCAAACCCACATATCCATCTGGCTACATTCTATCCACAATTATCATCTCCGGCACAACCCAGTACATCATCGCCTCGCAAACTGTGTATCCAGGCCATCCAATTACCGTAGATGGAACTGTGATTTCAATGACGACGAGTGCCGGAGCTACCATGTTGATTGTTGGAGACAAAACTACGACGATGAATGGAAAGACAAGTGCTACGCCTACGCTGACCCCTGGAGGTATTGTTGGACAGGAAGGGATTGCGGCAGCTACAGGTACAACATCTGATGCTGGAATTGCGTTGTGGAAACAGCGGAATCAAGTAGCAGTGGTTGTGTGTGGGCTGCTCGGACTTGGGCTCGGACTTGGATGAAGAAGAGATGTTCAATAGGCGATGTTTCACCACATTTCACCCCGACGACTCAACATTGTTACAGTTCAGAACTGCCTCCAAACAGCCGGCTCGAGTTGACCCAGACTCCCAGCGATATCGGCTATTCGGCTAAGAGGGTGAAGGTACATCCGGACAACACCACTCTACCGGCCTACTTTGGCTTTATGCAGCTCAGACCTTCCATCAAGCATTGATCTGGAGTTCAATGATTTTCAGGCATATCCTGCATATCATTTAATAGGGGAGCGCTAGCACACATATAGCGCATCCATCTCAGAGTCGTCGACGCATCAACACATCGCGTTGTGTGATCAGAACGATACGATACCTATCTTACCTGGAGTTTCTCTGCGAAATATATTGCTATAATTTCTGGTCTGTTGTAATACATTGGTGTCTATATTGGCTAGATGCAAATGTTTTTGGCAAACAGGGCTTCGATGCCTACTTAGTCTTAATTTGCTCTTTACCCCTGAGATGTGTTTTGTATAATAGGTCTATTGGTATTCCAAGGACTGCGTTGCGTATTAGCTTAATATAGAATATAGAACCGAGAGTTAATACTATCACACATCTGTAATTTGCTCCCATATCTACTCCCTTGTGGATCCCTCAAATTCAGTATAGTTGGTAAAACACCCTTACAATGAATCTCAAACTGCACTGTTCATATAAATAGCTTGGTATTATGACTGACGAGAAATCTTCACCAAATATTTTAAAATGCCTGCACTTTCAAAGTCCTTCGCGACCATCTTCAGTTTGTACTGAGCAACTTCGTGATCCATTTTTTTTCGTCATTTGGTTGATTCCCAAGTTTTTTGGGCTTCTTGAAGGCAGCTATGTTGTTCATGTTTTGGGCGACCCACAACCGTTCATAGTAAGCTTCATTACTAGAGATAGAGACATTTAATTGTAGTTTGGGTGTGGTGTGAGTTTTTTGCTCAGCTTCGAAGTTGCGCTTCATGAGGGTATGGCCAACCCATATTTCGACGATGAAATAGTGAATAGTGAAAGGGGGGGAAGGCGTTATAGAGCGTTTAAGGGTCAAATAACAGGAGAAAGAACAAATTTACATACAGGCACGAAGTTGTGAAAATGGGTTGACTGAATCGAAGTTGATAATTTAGAGTGAAGCGTGAGGACTTGATTGGCGGTGAGGTTGGAAATGTTCCTGAGCATAGATAGTGAGAGCGAATTCGGTTGCCTTTTTTTTAAGAAAGTTGAGAAAAGGAAAGGAAATAGTCTTTCAAACTAGATATTTAACAAAGTGATGAAAACGAGAACCTTGGTGAAAGCACCCCGAAAGCACATACTAAACAGAGAGAAGCAACCGACGCTCACATTTAAAACCAACTACAGAACATCATTATATCTACCCACAAAAGCCCCAGACTAGGGACACAAGGAGATAAGCCTCTACACCTTGCCTCTTGAGGGAGTCACACACATATCACCATTTCATGCGAAAATCGCCAAGGTCAAGCACACCGATATTCTGTCCGGAATGGATAGAGCTAAGAAAACCTACCATAACTTGAGCAATATGAAGAAATACAGTCAATCTGACCGGGAGAACTTTTTTATTTCCATCTACCCTTGTATCGCCACAGAAGTCTGTTTCCGTGTTCGCTCCCGACTGGACCCATTGCGATTCGGCATTTCAACAGGCGAGCTTACACTTTCACACTTGCTCAACCAACCTTACCCCAAGCGCAAGGAGTTAATTGAGAAGGGACCTTACATTGATGTTTACCTAGGAACTACGAGAGTGTACAAGCGTGCCTCCAAAGCACTCCTGTACGCCTTTTGCCCGGATATTGGCCGCTTCATTGAGTGCTGGAACTCGAAATTTTTTGTACAGCTGCCACACGGATTGAGTAATGTGCTTAGCATAAAACTCGCGGTTCAGTATATGGAACAATATGTTATGAATCCGCGGTTTCGCAAAGCGGAGTGGAAGGTTCGGAGCAAAGGAATTGCCAATTATATCTCGCTTGTAGAAGTGCTATGGTATATTGGGGCTAACGACGCGACTGGAAAGCTTGAGCAAGCAATTTTGAGACGACTGAGAGAGTATCCACTGAGTATGGAGCAGGTACGCAATATCTGGGGGAACGAGAATGTCACGTGGCCTAGCCGATGGGCCGGGAAGGTTGCAGAGAATATTGTGACCTGGTTGTGTGTACCGAGGATGGAGGCTTGGGTGGAAAACTGGAACATTGATAGAGAGAGTGTATACGAAGACGAGGTCGCAAGAAAGATACAGGCTGTGGCTAATACGTATGAGGCAAGTAAGTACGATATGAAGTATGAAGAACCTAAATTCTGTTCATAAGGAATAAAAAACTAATAAATACAAAGACTGGCTCTATTCAAAGCCCGACGCACTATCAATCTCCTTGATCAATATCTTGAGGAGGCGAACAACTTTTCCCTAAAACAACTAGTTTGGACAGCCGAATCATTCAAAAAGCCTAAGCCTGAGGATCCAGAGGAATTCATTCTGATTGTAACCGTCGGACTCACTTTAGCTTTTGGGAAACATTCGAAAGGAATGAAGAAAATTGAATTAAGCAAGAAGGGTAACAGACTTACCTTGGATGAAGCAATTTGAGAAGATGTTAAGGAATTTGGATATGTATAAAAACAGCAACCAAGATAGCTTTTAATTTGTAATTTTTTTTCTAAAAGAAAAGTCTAGGGGAAGATTTCTTACAAAAAAACCTTGGGACTTGAATAGTAGATGATTGAGGGATTTGATGAGTTATTGAATAACGATTGGCAACAGTGGAGCTTGAGGTTTCGTTTTTGGACAAGAGACTAGACAGATTACAAACCTCTCTAGTAGAGCAAAAGCTTCCTTGCTTTGGTAAGACAATGAATATTTAGATGAAACAATGCCATTCGGTGTTACCGATAATCATATAATTACATGTGCATTTGCAGGAAGTTTTGTCTGGCTCACTAGCCACATGAGATGCACTGCCACAACGCCACGATGACGTGGGCACACATCGGACCCTTGCACATAACGGAAGCCTTCCATCAAAAGCGCGCCCGCGGCCCACCGTTTGCTCACTATGCGCCTACAACATGTCCTCCTCTCCCCCCGAAGCCCTCACTGCTGCTCAGACTCACGCCCTCTTTGACACTTTGATCCACCATCAGCTGTATGCTGAAATCGAGGCCTTCAAGTACCCCACCGCCATCGAACGCTATGGATATCCGTTCCGCAAAGAGGATGGCGTGCAGACGACGGCACCGCTGCTGCAGAATATGCTAAATAAGTTTGTGCTGCGTCTGCCCGGTCTGAAGAGCGTGGGACTCGAGTTCTGGCAAGAGAAGGTCAAAGTTCTAGTTGCAAAGATGGCGGACGCTGAGCTGAGCGAGAGTTACGACAAGGGTGCTATTGGAGCTCGCAAGGCGCTGGCGACGGCCATCAGCAGTATTTTAGAATATGTAGCACGGGGCATGCTAGGCGGATACCCAGTCACAGAGAAGAAAGACGATAAAGACAAGGAGTACGACACCAGCAAGCCCGAGGACGTCCTACAGGCATGGGACGATGGTATGCGAGAACTGATCCACGGTGATCTACTCGACGATCTGTTCAAGCAGACAGCAGCAACAGGGAAACTAGAGGACCACTCGAGTCTTGTTCAGGGGGCCCACGAATTCTTGTTACTGAATCTTGCCTCCTTCTTCCATCACATTTTCATCATGTCCCCGGACGGGCAGTACCTCTTGCGCCTCCTAGAAAACGTGCACCGCCTAATACCATATTACGTCGTCAAGCAAACTCTGCGCGTTGGCAATGCCGCGACCATGATTAATGGTATGGTACGGCTGGTCCTTGCCAAACTCTCCGTGACAGCGGTCACGAACTGGATTGGGCTCACAAATAACACAAACGATGGCATGAATCTTATGCAGCAAATTATATCCACAGTCATGGCCTGGGACACTACCGAGTTCCAGCGAAAGGCCCAGAAACTCGAGTCAAGCAGTGACGCACCCGGCAAAACTGTCTTCAAAGCAATGAAAGCTTTTGTGTATGGGCCCCGAGACACCCACGACGCAGCCCGAAATATCTCCATCGCAGAGTCGAAATCCATAATCGCTGTAATCCTCGAAACGGCCAAGGATCCCATAGACACGGATGCCCTGAAAGAGCATGAGCATGAAATTGCCATGGAGTACTACTCAAATCTTCTTTCCATGCGCGACAGGGAAGAACTGACGAAGATCCTGTGCAAATCGAATCCAGATCTACTTACACCTGCTATCCGAGAAGTTGTCGCTGCGTTTGATCCGGTGATCCGAGGTGTACACAATGCAGTCGACCTTTCCGGCACTGTCACTGACGCAGAGAGCTTCATTACAGATCTCATCAAAATATCAAAGCCTAAAAAGAGCAATGGGAGTCATACGGGCTCTCACAGCAACAGCCGCGCTAACTCGCCCTCCCCTCCTACACTGGCTAGCGTCACCGATAATGTGGTAGCTTCGAGTATACCTACAGTCGAGGACTACGTTGGACTCCTTCGGAAGCACATACCGTCGGCTCATAAATTCCTACATCAAATAGCCAAGAACGCACCAGACCTCGCAAACCAATACAGAGACTATGCAAAAGCTGTTTTGTTAGAATTCAGAGGAGATGGGGTCCCTAATTCATCTTCTTCAGACGGGTCTAAGAGCGAGAGAGGGGCGGGCAGCATGACTGCCCCGCTGCAATCCCTCTTTTCCACCCTTTCCCAAGAAAAACAGGAACATTTGAAGGGACTACTTGACCATCACGAAGCATATCTTAAACAACTAAAACTGACCTCCCAATCCCGACTCAAATCTATCATGCACTCCTCGCGACCGTCCTCGAGCCACACGGCCGCGTCACCAACAACATCAAAACCACACCCACATCCTCGTGGTACGACACATGGCCCAGGAATGTACCTCTCACGCTGGCACTCCCTCCTCGACAGCACACTCATTACTCCTGCCACCATGCACGGCCCCGTGCGCCATGGTTGGGAGGTTAAAGGCGAACTCGATGGCAAGGGTCTCAAGACTGATACTCTACTATCTAATGTCAAGCACAAAAGAATCAGCAGTAAAGACAGGAGCCAGGGAATCAACATTGCAGATGGTACTGGAGACGCCGTGGAGCGGCGGGAGAGGAAGAGGGATGCTCGAGAGGAGGACAGAACAATAGAGATTTGGAGGGAGATGGAGAGAGGGTGGGTAGGGGTTACACGGGGTTTGGAGGTCATGGGGCCAGAGTGAGAAGTAGCATTGGATAAGTTGGATTGAAATGGCGTTTGGGAGAGCCGAGTTGCCGATGGCTGCTCACATTGGGAATAAGGTTCAAGGAGGGTGGGTAGGACTACAATTGGATGCATACTATGTCTTATTGGTGCAGCGCATTACAAACATACTATCCATTGCGCTCTACACACGGACTTTCAGTATCTGGAAAATTAGAATCCTAATATTCCCCAATATGAAGGACCCTTTTTTGCACCTAGATTACACAACACAGCAAACCACCTTAGCCATGTCACCCACCGGCAAACAGCCATACATCCAGCACACCACCTCTCGGTAGCCCCACGCTTCCGGCCCGAACCAAACGCTGCTCGGAGATTCCAAAGACCGCGGGCGGCCGAACGCACCGTCAATGTCCGTTCAGAATGTTGTTCGAGTCCCCGGTGATACATGTGGTGTGGGCGCGCGGGGGAGGGGGATGGTCTGCTGATGGGCGGGCCGGATG
>JAAZQE010000278.1:0-34022 GCA_013620735.1 Clavariopsis aquatica
GAGGTGGCGGAGCACCACTATTAGGCATCGGGGGAGGCGGCGGGATGCCCATGGGAGGCGATGACACTGAAGGACTCTCTGTCCGCGGGCTCTTGTTGTCCATTGAGGACAATGGGCGTGGGGGGGCCATTGCACCAAATAGAATAGAGGCAAGCTCCTTCGCTCCACCTCGCGGCCCATCATCGTCGTCATCTGAAGATGAGTCCGAGTCGCCGTTAGACCAGTCATCTTCTTCCGGTCTTGGTTTCCTTCCACCAGGAGCAGGAAAGTGTTCACTTTGCGCAGCTTTATTCTCTTGTGTTAGACGGTGAAACGGGTTAGTAGACACATCGCTAGTATTGCTGGGTGGAGGCGGGGGTGTAGGGATTTGGTTGTTTTCTTGGTTAGACATTGCCATCTTCTTGAGGAAGGGGTTTTTAGTTTCTGTGTCCCCGTGGCCGGGATGTGGGCTAGCCATGGAAGATGCTGGAGGGCTAGCCATAGAAGACGACGACGTGCTGTTTATATGCGGCATTGGAGGAGCAACTGGAGGCATCAGTGGTATTGCTGAAGGTATAGACTCTCGCGGAAGCTCTTGACTATCCGTAGGAGTTGTGCCTTGAGGAGTGATACTTTGCGGGCCCTCGTCGTCGTCAGAAGAGTCGTCGTCATCAAGGCTTTCCAACTGTAGCTGCAATTGTCGTTCGCGCTCCCGCGCTGCTTCAATCTCAGCGCGCTGGGCGGCAAGGCGGGCCTCTTTCTCTTTAGCCTCGCGCTGGGCGGCTTGCTTTCGGCGTTTCTCTTCTTGCTTTTGAACTTTGCCTTGTTTAACTTGTTCCTCCAAAGCACGGAGTCGGGCTTGAGCAGCTTCGCGTTCTTTAGCAAGATCTTCTTCTTGACGGCGTTCCTCATCCCTGTCACGTTAGTTAGTGTTTGTCAATGACAATTCAATTCAAATAAAATACATACTCCATGCGTTTTGTTTCCGTCTCCTGGGCCTCTTGCTGTTGGCGGAGAGCATTTTCTGCTCTTTCATTCTCCGCTCTCTTAGCTTCTAGATCAGCCTGGCTTCTATCGTGATGGGGAGCCTCCATTTTGTTCTTTCGTGAAACTGGCGGCGGAGGGGGCTTTTTGGCAGCTGGTTTCGTGATAGCAGGAGGAGCAGTGGACTCCTCATTAAGCCGCATTTGCCTCTCTTCCTCTCGACGCGCATCTTCCTCTTCCGCCTGTCGGAGCTTGTCTTCTCGTTCCTTCTTCTCACGCTCTTGGCGCTGTTGAGCTGATTCGCCAGACTTCACTGGTGGGGGACGTAGCCCGAGAGCAGCCAGTCTCTCAGCCATGCGTTGTTCAGCCTGCTGTTTGATGAAGGCAGTGCGCTCTTCTGGTGTCTTATAAGACGAGTACGTTCCGCCACTAGTTGAGGAAGCCGAAGGACGAGGAGAATCCGTGCTGCGAGCAGGGCTCTCAAGCCGAGATGATGCAGAGGGCCGATCGTAACTATCGGTGCGAGACGATGTCTGATAACGGTCACGGGGCGCACTATATTTTGTCAGCAAGATGAAATCGTGTATGCATTCAAATACCCACTCATCCTTTCGCACGCGAGCAGCTCGGCTACTTCGTTGAAGATCAAAGATGAAATCCTTGATCTCGTCCTCTACACCCAGGCCATCCTCCCATCTTCGTCTCTCATGCTCACTCGTCTTATCATTTCCGCCTTCCTTAAGACTAGCTTCCAATCCTTTCGTGTATTCATTGACACTATCCTCGACATCCCGAATCATGCGTTCGTTATTTTCTTTCTCAGATCGAATACGCGAACTCTCCTTCTCTAGGCGTTCTGCAGCTGCACCCGTATCATCACTTGCAGGGATTGGCTTTCCGGTCAAGGCAGCGGAGCGAGCTTGCATCATTGCCTTAGCACGGGCTTTCAGACGATCGGATTCTGTAATTGATCCACCTGGGCCAGTACCCACAATCGACGCAGCGGCTCCTGGGTGTGCCTTGGCATCTTTTAACCTGAATAGTTCAAGTTGAGCATCAGCAATCTCCCGCTCAGTTCGACGCACGTTAGAAGCTAGCTCTGGTAAACGATCAGTCAATTTTTGTAGTTGGCGCTTGAGGGTACGACGTTCTGCATCAGAGTCGCTTGATCGCAGTGACGCTTGTGGATGTGCATCAATGTCTTCTTGAACCTTACGAATACGGCGGTAAAGGTCTTCAGCCTCTCTTCGATCCCTTCTATCTAGAGCGTCATCCTCATCAGCTGCGTTTTCATCCCGTGTATCCATAGCGTCCAAGAGGATTTGTTTCTCTCGGACCATTTTTTTAAGTTGTTCAATAGACATCTCGTCTTGTGATCGATCGGATGTTGCGGGAGATGGCGAGCGACCGCCGTCAGCACCAAGGCGACGCCTCGCACTTGATTTATATCCGACGCTTTCATCATTATTTCGAAAGACAGTGCCGTCTTTACGACCACCCGTTTGGGGACTACCAGATCGGAAGGAGTGTGACTTCAAGTAACTAACGCCAGTTCGTTGGGGTTGGAGGAATGCGCCGGTAGTTTTTCTTTCCTCTGCATCCCTAGATAGTAAAGACTTCATTGTTCCAATAGAGTCGTTAATGTTGCGGGTAGACGGAGGGATCAACTCAGGAGGGAGACGGTTTGGTACAGGGTATCCGTTCAACTTTCGGTAGATAAGATGCATGGCTACTGCAAACTCGTCAAGGTTAAGGCGACCCCGATCGGCGGAATCAGCCAGAGTCCAGATTCGCTCAAGATCAGGCTTTGGGAGCCCGCTTTGACCCATAATTTCAATAGCTTGCTCGCCACCAATATAACCCTTGCCAAAACCATCCCACGCTTTGAATGTATCATCGTACAATTTCTTTTCGCCCTTTGTGATGGCCCATGGAATGGTTGCGTTGCCGCTCAGTCCGGACGTATTATAGTTGCCAGATTCACGCCCAGTTTGAGGCATCATCCGTGCCGCAAGAGCTTCAATATTAGGAAGTCCAGTCGATGGAGTATTCACCAGGCCCCATTGGCCCGGTATTCCTGTGGGCTGGGCGTTTAGAGGGGCCATACCCGTTTGGTTAGGAGCTAGGTTGGTCCCGTATCCAGTTGGCATTGGCGGCATTGGTGGCCGTGGACCGTTGTAACCGCCACTTTGAGCTTGACCATATCCAGGAGCCTGCCCGAATCCAGTAGGTTGAGATTGGAGGGTCATAGGAGGCTGACCAAACCCAGTTGGCTGAGAAACCATGGACGAGAGAAGGGAGCTATTGGACTGTTGAGGTTGGGGCTGCTGAATTGTGGGAACATTTTGGGAACTTTGACTCAGTGGCTGGTCGAAACTTGGGGCATTGGTCGCTGTAGGACGACTTGGGTGCTCATCCGGGACTCCAAATGAAATTATGTCTACCATACTAGACACCTCATTTCGAATTCTGTCGGGTAGAGTGTTAGGTAGGTCTTTGCCAGTCAACCGGATGTTACAGAGGTACATTGCAAGAGCAAACTCGGGGAACAGAAGCTGGCCAGATTTGGTGGTATCTGCTAGCTGCCTGATACTGGTCAGAATTCATCCTAGCTAATTTAGTTTATAGACTCACCAAATATGGCCAAGAGAGTCTCCGTTCAGCTTCGACCTTAGGAGTAAGTCCCGGGCTTGGTCCCCAGATAGGGCTTGGTTATTGCCCGCCGCAGACTTGAACAGCTGTTCAAACTTCGCCTGATCTTGCGCTGTGATGAACGAGAGTCGGATATTCGGTATCTTGTGTGATTTGGCAGGAGGTGGTGGTGGTGGTAGTGGCTGGGACCCGGAGCCTCTGAACGAGTCGGCCATTTGCGACGAGGTCATGCCCGTGGGCTGCGGCATCTGCGGTGGAGCAGAAGGCTGATGCTGAGGGGGGGCACCTGTTTGAAATGGTTGTTGCTGTGGAGGCTGCTGCTGATGCTGCTGCTGGAAGGACTGGGCCTGCTGGCCGCCTGGATAGCCCGTGAATTGAGGTTGCTGCTGTGGCAGTGGTGGCGGCGCGAAGCTCTGCGGCTGTCCCGGAAACCCCGTAAACTGCTGCTGCAATGGGGGAGCAGCGAACCCTGTGGGTTGAGGTCCCAATCCGCCCTGGAAGCCGCCGGGCTGCTGGAACGACTGCTGTTGGCCATATGGAGGCTGGCCAGGACGGGCGCTATTCGCGCCCCCTAGGTACGAGTTGGACCCCGAAAACATGGCGGGCCAACGATCGAAAGTCAATATACGATATAGCAGACGCGCATGGGGCGGATTAATAGCAATGGACGCAAAAGAGCATGAAAGTCACGATGGGGGGAGGTGTGCGGTCGGAGTGATGGCGCGGTGTCTGTGCTGCCCAAATGCGCTTTGAGTGAACAGCTCGGGGATGCGCTAGCTTCGTCATCCGCTACGCCCTGACCAGCCTCAGCCACGCCCACCATGCACCCTCACGACCCCATCCCCAAACCTACAATCAACATTCACAATGTCTGGGCCCAACGGAGATATCGGCAGGATCCATCAGGAGCCAGATCTTGCCCAGGTTGGTTGTGTGTGTGGTCTTCGCCAAAACAAGATACTAAGGTTCGTCTCAGGCGTTCAAGGATCTCGCCCGAGGCGAACAAACCGCCGCTGCCATGGAGAGTAATCTCAACGCACTGGAAAAGAAGATTGAAGAGTTACTAGCCAAAGCAGAAGAAGAAGAACAGAAACTTAAATCGCAACCTTCGCAGTCCAGCGAAGGCAAAGCTTCATCATAAACCGCGCCCACGCTCAGTCATGCCCCACCATAAAGAGACTGCTTTCTTTTTGGGTATATGCATGATGGTCACGAGGCAATATTAGACCGTCTAGGGTTCCTTCGGCGTTTGTGGTTTTTGGGCTACACATGTATCAATGAACCTTGGAATTGGAAGCAATGTTGTGGGATATGCTACAAGAATAATAGAATACTCTTGGAAGTCTTAGATACCTCCAGCTGTTGAAGGCTTACTCCTTTCGCCTTCGGCTATGAAGAGCTGATCCAAATGGAAAACACCCTCACTATCCTTAACCTCAACACCAACTTCAGTGATAATTCCATCGATGAGTTCAGCAGGTGTCACATCGAAAGCAGGGTTCCACACTCCAATGCCATTCGCAGCAATGCTAACAGTCTCGACCACCCCAAGATCAAGCGTTACACCATCAAACCTAGGGCCCTTGACTAGAGTAACCTCCTTCCCAGGCCTCTCCTCAATGACAATGTCCTTTCCAGATTTCGTCTCAAGATCAATGGTGGTACGAGGCGCAGCTACGAGAAACTTGATTCCATGATATTTGGCCAATATCGCCAGAGAGTAAGTCCCAATCTTGTTAGCTGTATCTCCATTCGCTGCCACTCTGTCAGCCCCAACGACGATGCCTGCAATATTCTCAGTCGATCCCTTCAATTGAAGAAGAGCTGCTGCCATGGAGTCGGTTATCAGTGTTGCCGGTATCTGGTCATGTACCAACTCGAAGGCTGTCAACCTGGACCCTTGGTTGTATGGTCTTGTCTCGGAGCAAAAGGCATGTTTTAGTGCCCCTGCCGAGTGAAGTGATCGTATCACACCGAGAGCAGTTCCATATCCAGCTGTTGCAAGAGATCTGAGTCGTTTAGCAGCAGCGCAATGCTTTTCGGCAAAGTCTCGTCTTACCCCGTGTTGCAATGCGTCAACATACTAACCGGCCCCTTCTTCCCGGCTTCAGTGTTCTTGACTATCCATTCCGCACCATGTCTGCCGATGTTCTCGTTGTCGCTCACGTCGTCCACCAGCATCTTCTGTGCTGCTACCACATATGCCTCCCTTACAGATTCTCCATTGGAATCATTCTTCTTAGCAGCTTCTTCCGTGGTTTTCTTCAACTTCCGAGCTGCATCTGCGAGGTTGACTGCAGTGGGGCGACTCGTCACCAAATAATCCAACCTTTCGAGTATAAAAACCTTGACTTCCTCTGCGATTGGTGATAATTTCATGTTGACCAGTTCGACCGCAAGAGCCAGGGCTGCCACAATAGCTATTGCAGGTGCACCTCGCGTCCGCATCTCTTTGATTGCATGCCATGCATCTGTGCTCGAGTAGATGTGATCGTATTCCTCCGCATGTGGCAATTTAAGCTGATCGAGGATCTCCAACTGCCCCCGGGAATATTTGATCGCCTGGAGGACCATTTTGGTGAGATTAACTGGGGGTAAAGGAATTCAGAAGGGGAGAAAAGTTCGAAGTTTGGGTAGCAATAAATTGCCCAACCTACAAATCAAGCTCGCGCCACACCACGTGCACATAGATGCGGGGCTGCACGGACCAATCGCTGAACACTTGGTCTGAATGATGACTTGTTTCTTTCATCATTCATCCCTCAACTATACATTGGCGAATTATTTAATATTCCCTATCTTACAAATGTTTGATATATTATTAGTATTATGTCTACATGCTAACAGAAACGAAATCAATCACAAGCTAATCTGAGTCCACTAACAGCTCTTAAAACACCATATAGGGATTGATGGTTGGGAAACGACTGGACCGTGGGAATGTTAACCGCCATTATTTGCTTCTATACTCTTATAATATTCTTCAATTACTGTCATTATTCAACGCCTATACTTCATTCCTACCAGATAACTCTCTCTCTCTCTCTCTCTCTTTTTCTCTCTCTTTCTTTTCAATCTACATCTCGACCAGCACAGGCCAACATGCCCACCAAGGGCCTTACAATTACGTCCGCGATTAGCCTTCCTAATTCACCCCACCGAATCCCCCGTCTCGGTTTCGGAGTCTACCAGTCGCCCCCACCAATATGTGTATCCTCATGCCTGAAAGCATTCAGTGCCGGTTATCGACATGTTGACACGGCTCAATTCTATGGAAATGAAGGCTCGGTCGGTCTTGCAATCCGCGAGTCTAAAATCCCACGGTCTGAAATCTTTATCACTACGAAGATACTGAATCCTGGAAACGATGTGGAATCTACATTTAAGACAATCTTGGAGAGCGTGGAGAAATTGGATGGTGAGGACGGATATGTGGACTTGTTTCTAATACATAGTCCTAACGGAGGGGCCGAAAGTCGGGAGCTGATGTGGCTCGCTTTGGAAAAAGCGAAGGAAGTGGGTAAGGTAAGGGATATTGGGGTCTCTAATTATGGAATACAGCATATCGAGGAGATGAAAATGTTCGGGAAGATTTGGCCGCCAGCTGTAAACCAGGTTGAAGTACATATGCCTACCTTGACATTTTGTTTTTCTTCTCGCATGCCCAGGGTTGACTAGATCGATGCTAATCCTTCGTCTATACAGCTACACCCTTGGTGCCAACAACGCGAAATTGTCCAATACTGCAACACACACTCCATCTCCATTCAAGCCTATTGCCCACTGGTTCGCAACCAGAAGGCGAATGACAAGACCCTGCTTGGCATCTGTGAACAACTCCAACGAACCCCGAGCCAAGTGTTGGTGCGATATTGCCTACAGAAGGGATGGGTTCCACTGCCGAAGAGCGATAATCAGAGCCGGATTTTAAGTAATGCGGACGTATTTGGGTTCGAGCTGACGGCCGAGGATATGGATAAATTAGATGCACTGGATCAAGGGATAAAAGGGGCCATTGTGCAGGTTGTCAATAATTGAGATTCCAGTGATCAGTGATAATGTTTTGTGTTTGTGATATTGTATCTTATAGTTTTCAAAAAAGAATTCGTACAAGGGAACTTGGGGAAAGGGTTGACATTTGGTGTCCTGCCTAAACTTACCTATTAGCTCAAGCTAGATCTTCTGAACTCTGTGATCGAGCATATACAGTTCGTATTCAACATTAAATTATTTGTGACAAGTGGCATCTCTCGTCTTCTATTTTGTTACCTCTATTTTGATTATCTAGGTTTTCAAGTCGCGTCTCAATATCCAAGTTCTGTTCTTGTACATATCCTCAAACTTCCCTTGTTCCTCGACTCACGTGTCCACTCCTGAAACATGACCCCGCTCTGCCCCACCACAACTCGCCCCACAAGGCCAGCAAAATTGATTCATTCGAGTCCAGATAACCTGTGTCTAACAATATCATTCAACATTTATATACATATATATATCTATTATTTCGGAGTCTAAGCCATCAAACAAGACAATCGGTTGTGTAGTGTAGTGGTTATCACTCCAGATTCTGAAATAGAATCTTCTGGCGACCCCGGTTCGACTCCGGGCACGACCTAGAATTTCTTTTTTGCTAGTTTTCAGAAATGTTATTGCTATGTGTCGCTAAGGTGGTGGTAGGTGCATGGATATTGACAGAAAAAGATATCCTTTTTTTAATGTCTGACTGTGTTAGCAAAAGAGTGCAACTGCGTATTCCAATGTCTATCCTGCATCCCTTTTTATTTTAATTCTTCCCAGACCGAGCTGTACTCACGTCAAGATGTGAATAGTAAATACTCTAGCAATCTGTGTTGACTGTAGAGGAAGAGTCAAGTAGTGCCTGTTCAACCAACTCATGTACTAGAATATTCGTTTGTCCGTCCATATGTATCTAGAGGATGTTCATTTTATTCTATTATTATTGACTAATAGAGGGATAATTAAGCAGTGCGTATGGATGCAGACAGTAATTTCACGTTCCTTCTGCTGTACAGTCCCACATGCCTTGCTTGATTGAAAGGTATTTGGCATGTTATATGTGGACTCTAGAGTGTTTATATATGTATGGAACATAATTTTGAGCATGAGATTACTACATTTGCGACTGAAAAGGAATTCTTAATCAGAAGATCGGACAATGGAGAGAGACGAAGATTGAGGAAAGAATTTAAATTCAGTGAGGGTTCGCGTTGATTGCCAACCACAACACAACTCATCTGAACAATCTGAGCAATTCTCAATTTGATATCATCTCTTCAACCCTCCAACTTTGAGTACGTCTAAGAATGTTCCCGTCGGTGCCGTTGAAGCCAAGCCTGCATGGTTCAACCTCCGAGGAGTTGTGGATAAAACTATCTAGATCATCGAAGAACTCGATCAGAAAAGCACCAATGCGTCCGGGTTCCCACAAGTATAGATCCCCGGATATTCTTGGTGAATACTCTATGTTTCCTTGATCTATTCCTTCTTAATCCTTCCTCAATTTCTTCTCCAATATTTTTCCAAACTCCAGCTGATCCCCACACCATTCTCATACACCTCATACCAACCCTCTAAGGGCAATTTGGACCCAAAACTTCTTCGAGAGATATGCCACAATCTGGAAATATATGCTCCACTCTCTCTCCCTGTGCTCTCCTGATATGGGCCGCATTCGCTATATTTTTCGTGGTCTTAGGGTATAGGGAACGTTCCGGCGGGGGCCTCTATATAGCACAACCACACGGCTATAGCTCTAGCGAAATAGTGAGCCATCGCTGAAAGGCCAAATGCATCACAAGGAATGAGCACTGTTAGTCAACTGGCGACCTAGCCTTTGCGACAGATGGACGGGTATTCGTGCTTGTGAGTACGCAGGCTGAGATAGAGAAGCATTTAAGGTTGATATAACTGGAGGGTGGGGGTTACAGAGGTGATATCTTGAGCTCCAATATTGCTGAAATGAGCTCGACTCTGTAGTTATCTTGTTCTAGGGTATTTCCGCGTCTGGTTCGCCCAACCTTTGATTTCTATCCGTATTGTTGTTAGTCTCTTACCAGAGTCAGCCAGATCGAATCGAATAGGTTCATTGTCACCTTACTTTTTGGTTTCACCTGTAAATAGAGATTATTCAAGGCTATACTCATTCAACACAGATAAACAGCCCCAATGCTCCAGCTCCACTGCCAATTGCAAAGGTGTGGTCATCTTCCCACCCCATTCAGCTTGTTTCGACCTGTCGAATCCGAAATCAAGAAGCATTTTCACAAGCTCAGTACTGTCGAGCTTGACTGCATAGAGAAGCGCGCGGTCGGATTTCGCTCCGTGGTTTAACATCGCAGCGACTACGTTTGATTGAACGCCAAAAAATACGAGTGCATAATCGAGTGGGAGCCACCCATCGTTTTGTGGTGTGTTGACTCTCGCGCCATTCTTTAATAATAACTCCAAGACGTCAATTTCATTGTTCATGTGGGATTCTATCATGACATTCAGCCATGGGGAGTGTTCCTCATCTTTCCATTCTCTTTCAAATCCGAACGAGTCCATAGAATATCCATAATCCAAGAACAATTGGATAGTTTCCACATCATGCTTGAAGAGTTTGGCTTGCAAGGCCTTAGCTAGGGCATCGCAGTTCGATGGCTTCCATGAGCCTCTGTACTCAGGGCTGGTGCCCCGTTTGAGAAGATAAAGGACCACGTCATATCTGCGATGTTTAATATCCACCCATTTAGCAATATATTGAAGAGCCACCTGTAAAGGTGGAGTATGCCAACGTCCATCTCTTTCACCATGTTTTCCTTCAAGATGATCTAAGAGTATCGATAGTACTGTGGACTCAATACTAATTGCGGCAAGATTTAAAAACATCTTCCATTGTTCTTCTTTCATTTCTAGACCATGATCAAATAATATTTGTAGAACACTAGGCTTGATGTTGTGGCGGGCATTGTGGAGACTGGATATTCCGTAGTTGACATTGAATCCTTGCTCAAGAAAGAGGAGTACAACATTTTCATGTCCGTGTAAAATGGCAATTTTGAAAGACCTGTAGGGTAGATGTAATAGTGTGCGCAGCCTATGGGCTATCGGGTGCTTTGATATGATGATTCGGGCCCATTCAATTAAACCGAACTCCGCCGCGATATCAAGGGAGGTCGAGGCCCTTCTATTACTCTTTACTATTTTGTGCCAGGCTTGCAATTCTTTGCTTCGCGATTCAAAAAATGCTGGGGAAGTTTCCATGATATACTTAAATCCCGTTGAAGACAGACGGGCAACATGTTCGGGCCAGTAATCGATAGCATAATTCAACAATGGATATTTTCTCTCAAAGTCATTGGAACCAGGTGTGGCCATGGGTCGACACCATCTAGAATCTCTAAAGTCTTTGAGTTCACGATCAGACCATGTACTCAAAGGACTGTTTATGAAGGAATCTATGCAGACTTTTGCAAGATCACAATCACCCTGATCAACTCGGATACGGAAGTTTTCCAGTGTCGGATTCTGTATCGTCCCTTCCCAGAGAAGGTAATCTCTTGCAGATTGATGCACCAGGGTTACAGTCTCGTTATTTATCTGCAACAGGTAACCACATTTCGAAATCTCGTGAAGGACTAAGTCTTTGACGTTTGACGAAGTTGTGGAAGTTACTGCTGTAGCATATCCGAGCTCCACCAATGTCAGCGGTCGAATAGCAAGCACAACCCAAAGTAAGATCCGGGACTGGATAGAACCTGGCGTTATTTTCGATAGCATACGATCATAAATTGCGGGCAGTCCAGATGGGAGCGACTGTAGAGCGAAAACGACCTCGCGTGCCGTTTTCTTTTGGCGTAATTCTTCCACAACGAGGCTAACCCACAAGAAAGTGCCTTCAGCACGCTGTATCAAAATGTTCTTGATTTCCTCTCGGGTAGTGTCATTGAGATCCTCGGCTTTCAGACGATCCACTTTGTAAGATACGAATTCGCTAACTCTGTCGGAGACCTCGTCAAGTCGTATTCGTGGAACTGCCTGTAAACCGGGTACATCGCGACTAAGAACAACTACTTTCAGTACGTGCGACATGTGATGCGAGTGGTCAGTAGAGTAGACATCCTCTAATTTCCGAAGAAGTACTTTGGTTGAATCGGGTGAACACTCGTCGAGGCCGTCTAAGACGCAATAAAATGCACTGACCTGTGCACCTTCAAGTATCTTTTCGAACATGATCCATAGAGATTCAAATGAGGATAGCACCATGTTAGATCTTCTCTTTTCTTCCATCTCGGTGACGATGTGCTTGGTCATTTCTGGTCTCTTTCGGAGCACTTGATAGATCAGACCTCGCATAATAGCGGTTGCGGTATTACGTTTGTCATCGTCTTCACTACAAAAAAAGAAACAAACGTCGTGTTCTGCTCTTCTCTCCAGCTCTTCTGTGATAAATACAGATAGCATCGTTTTACCCCTACCAGGGCCGGCAGAAATCCACAAAACTGGATAACAGCCCTGAACCCAGGACTTATACAAGGTGTTTTCCAGAATCCACTCACAAGTTCCCGCAACTATCTTCCCCCTTCTGTTTTGGATGTATTCTCGGTCGATGGTCGGATCACTGAGAAGAATACGATCTCGGTATTGGGCCTCTGTTTTGGATTTCACTTTCCCTGTAGCTCATCAGTAAGGGTCCGTTATTTATGACTAGCTATCACATCTAAAAATGGTGACTGTAGCGATTGCAATGTGGGGAGGAAGGAGGATAAGGCGATTTAGGCCTAAAGGAAAAGGACTACCCATGCCCTATTCTATAATCCTGTATCTGTCCATCCGAATTTGAAAAGACACAAATTCTTTTGTGACCTCACCGTACGCGTTTCTAAGGTGAAAATATGCATTCTTTTATGTGGCAGCACTGTAGAATATATTACCTTCGTCTTCCTGGTTATAGTAATTATTGATTTGATTTCCATTGTTGATAGCAGCGATGATGCCTTGGTTACCGTGAGTAGTCAGAGTTTGAGTTATTGTTGGAATTAAGTTGCTCCGGCTCATTGAAAATACTGTAAAGGTGATTCTATGAATGTCGATGCGTTGTTGTGCTTGTACTAGAGCAGAGATAGTAGATCGTTCGAATTGCACAACCAAAGCTTACGAGAAGCTGAAAACCGAGCGCTAATTCTGAGGGGCCCGAAGATGCGGGGCATTCGGCCCCCATATATTGCTTTTCTAGGCAAACCTCTGAGATAAAGCACAAGGCTGAGAAGCAGAGCTACCGGTGCCTTAACCGCCCTTAAGAAGGCTCCTGTAGTATTTCACAGGAAAAAGCTCTTCACAACATCCTTCAGATATTGAACCAACCTGAATATTCTTCTCCTAAACGGCAAGGGAAAAACAACACAGAATTCTCTTCCACTACATTACCAATGGCTGAGATTGCAGGGCTTGTCGTTGGGGTTGCCGGACTAGGCGGCCTATTTAGCACTGCCGTCGACTGTTTCGAGTACGTGAGAATCGCGAAATCGTTCGATCAAGACTTTGCAATCTCGCAGTTGAACCTGGACGCCGCGGGCTTTCGTCTTTCACGTTGGGGTGAGGCTGTTCGAATCCACGATCCCACCACCACAGCCTTGTCAGAGGACAGGTATAAAAAAGCAGAAAAAATCCTGAACCGTGTGTGCAACCTGTTTGTCCAGGCCCAAGAGGACTCGGAAATCTTCGGAGACTCGAGCTCGGATGTTTATGATGTCAATTCGGACATGTCGCCAGCCCAGGTGTTTGTCCATACAGGAATCGTCACCAAGAATCGCAAGCGAGTCGATCGTCATCGCCCAAACCTACTCCAAAGGACAAAGTGGGCTCTGTACAAGAAGAAAGAGCTATATGCTTTAATTGAGAAAATAGTGGCGTTGGTTGGCCATCTAGAGTTGTTACTGCCTCCCAGCCAAGACTCTGCAATGTCTCTGCAGAAAGTTGCTGAGCTTGAAGTTACAGAAATATGTGACACTGGGATGATTGAACAACAACAAAACAACGGCCTTTCCACTCTTGATGTTGTCAAAACACTTCAAAGTGCTGCTGAGGGGCTAGACCCTAATCTCGAAGAGGCCATTGTGAAGTTTATGGCGAAACTGAGCCCAGCGAACAACTCGACTGCGGTACCAGGGTACAACATCAGTCAAAAGATTGAAGGTGGTGTGCACGGCAACAAGGGCATATTTGCTGCACACAACACGGGTAGCCAGATCAACCATTATGGTTCTGACAGGGATGGATGATACATATGCTTGGATAATGTATTCAAAGCAAAAGAGTATACCCATCTCTTCGCACCTATCTATGGACAAGGGGGTGTATCTGCCGTGCGGTTGGCGCCTTTAATCAATTGATATATTTGTTCCTAGCTAAACAGTAATATTTCTAATGAATGATCGACCATTGTGGTTTATCGGAATGTATTCTGAGGTGAAATCGAAGTTCAGACCACCTGGTTGACTAAGCGGGGAGGTCAACCAAATGAAGAAGGCGGTGAGAGCTAGCACAAAGAAACACCTCGGAACCATTCTCAGACCTCAACTTAGATCGCGGAAGCCCAACCCTCTAACTCTTCTCCATCTCTGTCGTCGTTCTTCAAAAATCGCTATATTCTATCTATTGCCTCTATATTGAATATTCCAGTTACTCTCCCCAGGCGCCCCCCGCTTTGATTTTCTAGCACATTCAGTACCAGGAGGAAGCTCCATTCACGAATACAGTGAACAGAAGGGAGTATAGCCCAGCATGAACGCTCCAGACAGGTACGTCGTGCTTCCATTATTAATCTCGCTGTTTAGGTTCCGGTTGTCCTCATGAGCTGGCCCACGAGATGCAATGTCGAATTGTGAGGGCGGCGGATAGGTGGACCTCATCTGCGTTCCGACTTTCACTCTGGTCGCTTTTATACCGTCACCACTTGTCCTGCACAGAATCGCACACAAGATCAAAGCCGAGACCATGCAGTACAGAACATATAATCTGCGGCTCCTGCGTCAACCCCACCTCCAACTCGACGATACTCCCGCATTCAACTCTGCAACCCACATTCTTGTCACAAGGCACATATTACCACACCCACAATATACGTTAACGCTTCGACATAATGGTCGCGCTCGCACACCAGCTCATTGGAGACAACCCGAACACCGTCCAGCGAGATAATCGCAAGCACATAAGTCAAGTTAAACACAAACCTGATTACGATTGGGAACATAGGTTCGAGCTTTTCCTCCTCGACGATGGGCAGAAGAAGGTAGAATGGAAAGAAGAGACCCGTAAGTTGGCTCTACCATCGTACTTTCTAATATAACTCTAACGCGCTTTGCTTCACAAGGTGTCCCAAACACCGCTGTCTTCACCTTCAACAAGGAAGATCATACTCTCGGAAATCTGCTCTCCCAACGTCTGCACAAGTACCCATACATAGAGTTTTCTGCATACAAGGTCCCTCACCCGCTGTTCGCGACTTTCGAACTCCGCGTCACCACTGATGGTTCTATCACCCCCAAAGAGGCTATCATCCAGTGCTGCCAGGACATCGTTAAGGATCTCGAAACACTGAGTCGCAGCTTCACGACCGAGTGGCTCGGCAAGCGCATTGTCAGCGAAGGTGAAGCTGAGCGTGTTGCTCGCGAGCAGAACAATTTTTAAGTCTTTCTGCACTACCATATCTGTCCTTGGCTATTCTGGATGGGGTATGAGGATTGACTGAAAATGGACATGCATCTCTGGCGTTAGAATACAGGGTTTGCCCAAGGGCCGGCGTACGGTGTAGTGGATTCTAGCTCTGATACTGCTTTGTCTACCGTTTTAAATGGTATTATAAATCGGTTTCGGACTGTATAGGCCTTTATCATGGGGTAGTTGAGTATTTGTGCTATCCGCTTGTGCAATGCAGTCTCTATTTGAGTCTAATTGCCAGCACCAAGAAATAATATTTAAAATGTATGCATGGCCTTCACTTGTTTCGTCAAACGTCCGGGGTATATACTACAGCTTTGGGGAATCATGATGATACTCCTAAGGGCAAAAAAATAGGCTTGGTGTAGCAGATTTTTCCGTCAAATTTGGAACTGCAAAGAACACTGGTCTATTCCTCGCATGTACTCATGAATAATAACATTTTTATATTACATGTACGGACATGCGGACTCACTCACCATCCCATTCTCGAAGAAGATGTTGAAAGCAGAGCTGGGCTGAGGTTGACACAGTTCCAATCAAAATTCTATCTACCCATATCTACTACCCTTGAAAGATCGACAAACCTTGCGGGGGAAAAGAAATTTACCTAACATCGGACAAGCATGTAAAACCAATGCCTCAGAGGACTATAACACCTCAATAACTCCCTTAAATAGGCCACCCCTGATCACGTACTCCATTCCAGACACCAGGTCGATATCCAACAAACATTTTCTCCTTCTTCTATTAAACGCCACAGACACATCTACGCCCTTGGCCTGCCGAGCAATCTCTCTAAATCGGCTAGTCCTGCACCTGCCCTCCTCTTCCTGTCCATTCTCTCTTTCTCTGCAAAGGCCAGACTCATCAATTTCCGCTTATCCTCCTGTATACCCAATACGCGCTCCTCGATACTATCTTCGACAACAAGTCTAAAGACTGTAGTCTTGCGCTTTTGACCCAAGCGGTGTACGCGGTCGACGGCTTGGTCCTCAATGGCGGGCGCCCACCAGCTGTCCGCCATGATCACTTGGTTTGCCGCAACAAGATTTAGGCCGACGCTGCATACAGCAAGCGAGGCTAGGAGTACGGTGGTGTGAGGGTCAGATTCGAGTGCTTCAAGGGCAGCATCGCGCTGGGTCGCGGACATAGAGCCATCGATGCGTGTATATACGATATTGTTCGCTGTGAGATGCGGTTGCAGGAGGTCAAGGAATGATGTCCATTGGGAGAAAATGATAGTCTTGTTTGTTGCGTCTCTAGCGGAGGCCTTTAAGATTGACAAGAGCGCGGTAACTTTCGATGAGCGCTCAGTCTCGAGAGACTCGGTGTCACGTAGTTGCTCTTGGGTTGGAGGAGGAGGGGCTGCTACTTCTTTCGCGGGTGGAACAGTGCTAGCAGAAACGCTTTCAAGTTCAGCACGGCACATGGGACATTTGTGAGAATCGTCGATGAATCGTTCTGCACATGGTCCACAGAAGACATGTGCACATTTGGTGATGAGTGGGTTGTTGAGCGTGTCCATACAAATGGGACAATCTTCTTGACTGTCGATAGATAGCTGAAGCATTTGTTGCAGGGCGTACTTGTTCTCCTCGGTCAAGTCGACGATCCCTTCAGCTTCGAGTTGCTTCATTATTGAGTCAAGACGCTCTTCGCCGACCAATTTCCAGTGGTTGCAAAGTTGGCGCATACGTAGCAACACTTCGAGAAGATGGCGATAAGTGTCTGCGGAATTTCTGCTACCCTTGAGTTTCTGGCGATATATGTCTAGAGTTCCTTTGGCTTGAGCATTTAGTGCATCATACTTCTCTTGCTCGTGAGGGAGTAGTTTGATTTTATGAATATATTCGGAAAGCTCGGGGAGTCGGAGGTCTATGAATTTCATCTCTTTCTTACGCCGGAGACAGATGCCTCCCATGAGTAGCTGCAAAGCCTGGCTACCTCGGACATCACCCTGCGTAACGGGGCGAATGATAGCACTGTGGAAAATATCCATGTTGTCAAGACCTCCACCTATGCGCAGGAAGCGGACAATAGAGTACAAGTCCTTGAGGTTGTTGATGATTGGTGTTCCTGTGAGGGCCCATCTAGACTGAGCAAGTAGGTTTGTAACGGCAATAGTCCTCTTTGCTTTAGGGTTTCGTATACAGTGTCCCTCATCTAGAATTATTCGTCGCCATTTAACAGAGAACACTCCCTCCTTTCTGGGTAGGGTAGAGGACTTTTTCGCATGCCATTCAGATGAGACACTATCGTAAGTGGAGATTACTACATCGTAGTCACCGATGGTCTTGGGGTCGATAGGCTGTTTACGGGTGCCGTGATAGAACATAATCCGTAGCTCGTATTCCTTTTTGAGATGCTTCTTTATTTGTGTGCTCCAGTTGCTCATTACACTAACTGGAGCCAAGATGAGCGTTGCACCGCAAGCATCTTTATTTCTACGGCTGAGGGCCCTGTCTGCCATGATCAACGAGATGACTTGAATTGTCTTGCCTAGACCCATGTCATCAGCCAGGATACCTCCGGAAGCTAGTTCGGGGTTGGTGATAGAGAAGTTGGTCGCTAAATTCGTAAATGCCGTGGGCTGAGTACGATGGCGCTGCCAAAGCTGCACAATATCCTTGGATCCCACAGCAGGAAGCTGAGGACTCTCCTTGTCGAGCATCCACTGGAGACCCTGGAGCTGGAAGTCATGCAATTTAGTGGCCAATGCTTTGGGTTGAGGGGCTTTAGGCATTTTTTCCTACTATAATCAGTAAAGCGCTCAATGTGTGTCTGAGGGTATCTTACTAGATCCTTTTCATTGATACCAAACTTCTCGACCATCTGCTCGATGTTTCTGGGATTGAAGCGCTCGCTAGCACTAACGATGTCCATTATGCTCGGCCCAGAAGTAGTACCCTGAGACGAACCCCCTACAAACTCACTCATCGAATTTTCCCACTGTGAACCCTGGCTCAGTCCAGCCATAGCTGCTCCATTCTTCTTAGCTAATTTGGCTAATTTGGCTGCTTCAGCCGCAAGTTTCTTGCGTTCCTTCTCAGCTTGGGCCTCTTTCCTCTTCCTGTTAACGGCATGTGTGACAGGAAACTTATCAGCCCTCAGTTGCGAGAGAAGATTCTCGCGCTCAACAGGCTCGTTTGTGCCATATAGCCAAATCTCGATCGGACATTCATAGTATCCCTTGGGACCCGTAATCACGGGTTCAAGCCTAAGGCTGCGGTTGTCCATATATTTTGCTAGCTTGCCCGCAGGGCCCTTCGGAATATGCCCGATTTGTTCGTCTCGCACGTTAAGAACTTGAATCGCGTTTGAATCGTATGGGTTATTCGGTTCTCGCCTCGCAATGACCATTTCGCCTACGGTAGCTATGCCACTATAATACCTACACATTGTACGTATGGTATTAGCTAGCCATCACCACCTGAATTTGAGGGAAATCTCTGAGATGCGCATAGGCGAAGGCGCCGTGGATAAACATAATACAGTTTAGTACGGCAAGGTCAATATTGCTACACTTAGCTGAGCCTACGTTGTAACGCAGCAATTCTACACCGGTCAAAGAAAAAGCAATATACATACCGGCACCCCACAATTTTCGCCGCCAGAATCCCATACAAATGCCAACTATACTGTTGCCCATTATGCCCAGTTCCATCATCGACTTCTTGACTCCCATCCTCTACCTCCTCGTCTTCGTCATCACTGATGACCAAGGGCTGTGCTTGGGAGGAGCCTGGGACGCTATTATGATGCGAGCTGGTACGTGCCTGCTTTGACGCGCGTGGTGTACCCTGTGAGGATGGCAGCGTGCTAGTATAGCCCTGCGAAGAAGAATTCGCATAGGGTTGAGAAGAAGAAAAGCCAGTGTCTGAGATGGGGCGCTTGCGAGACGCCATGGTAAAAGCAAGGGCTCCGTGCTGAGTGTCTAGTATCTCATTTAGTTGATGGCGGAAGAGATGGAAACTGCAATGACGGGTTGGTGGGTTCTGTGTTGGACGCGCTAATTCAATAAAGGTAAGACTGAACACGTCCCAGTGGTGTGACATTGCACAGGTCTGGCGCTAGTGGCTTACGTGAACCACGCGAAGTCACCCGTTGCATCGTTCGGAGAATAAACTTGCACACTTTAGTCTTTAAACGATCTGCTTCTAAATTGTTTACCTACACGTATGAGTTTCATTTTACCCTACAAGGATGATAGGGTGTGGCGAGCACTCCTTGGGGTTACGGTTGATGTTGGGGCTTCTCTGTTTTGGTAGGACGTCACAAAGCTTTTGCAGTGGTGCAACACGGAGAAGTAGACGGAAATATTTGGCTTTGGCATTGAATTCCTTTGGCAAACGTCAAGTACCACAGCAAGGACCAAAAGAAAAACACACGGATACAATACATAATCTCAGAAGAATAAACCTTCTTTAATTCTTAAAGGTATTTATCATAAGGTCAGTCAGTAATGCCGCGTATGTGGAGGAGTGAGGTCGGTCCACCACACATGCCCAAAACTTTTCCGCCAACTCCAGCCAAAGGAACAATATTAAGTGGTCACTTGTTTCTCATACTCGCTCACATCCTGGAACAGGTCAATGAGGCAACTAGCCGACCACGCCTGTGTGGGACATGAGTCGCCACAGAAAGCTCCATCCTTTTGCGTAAGTTCTGTCAAGCCAGCCCAGGGACTGTCTTGAATAGCCTTCATGCACCCAGCCATGCGCCGGGTCAGTTGCTGGTATGTCTCAACCCTCTCCTCAGCTGTCTTGCGACGCGGCAGGTCGAACTTGCAAAATGCTCGAAGGAAGAAACCTGTGGGCCATACCCACTCTGGTCCTTGATGATAGTTGCGACCTTTGGAAGTCGCAAAGTCTGTCGAGTCCTCACTGTTGATGTAGTATGGGCGGTAGTTGAGGTCAGATGGATCAAGTGTTTTCATGCCCTGAGGTCCCAGAAGATTTCTGTCCACCATCTGCAGTGCATAAAGAGCGTGCTCGGGGTCGAATAGGTCAGGCGCCACAGTCATGGCGACTGGAAAGTTTGGTCGCAGTTGATAGTCCTCATACTCTTTACCAGAACGGTATACATCCTTGTAGATGCCGCGACGGTTGATGATTTTTGAATTGACGTCGTAGTTACTGTCTTCCTCTGGTGTGCGTGGGACGTAAAAGGCTCGTTCAAAGTTGGCCTTGATCTTGTCTGCCCAAGCTTTGAACGATATGACCTTGTTGCCACCATCTAGGGTGACGCCTTCGTACTTGTAATTTCCCTCTTCGTGGAGCTGAGATACCCACCGAAGGCAGCTATACAACATGCCGATCATCTCAACTGGTGCTCCATCTCGAGGTGTCCCGGGGACTCCTTTGCTACCGGCCCTTTCAGACTCGCCCATCTTGTCCATCCAAGTACCACAGTTATACTGATTTCCACCAAAGATCATACCTGTCTCAAAATCGGTCCAGATTTTGATGTTAAACCCTTCCGATTTCATCTGGCTGTCGATGGCAGGTCCTGCGTTGTACTCGCGGAAGTCCATACCCGAAGCGTGCCTCTGCAGCGCCTCTTGGATGACGTCTTCGATTGTTGATGACTTCGAGTATGCTCGTTTGTCATCGTGAGGGAACCAAGTGTCATCATATGGCAAGAAGCGCCGCTTGACCTTCTCTTGGAGTATACCTAGCCCATCAGGGCAAATTCTCGTATAGTCTTGGATATTTTGAAGGAACCACCAAATAGAATCTCGAGAGTTATATCGAGGACTTTGGCCGTTTCCCAGCAGGTTAGGAATCATGCCGTGCTTCAGAACACTTGCGAAGGCCAGGATGTGTTCCTTGGCGTCGGCAAAGCGACCAGTTCCCATATAAAGACCACGTGCAGAAATGCAAATGTCTCGACCCCAACATCGGGCCCAATCGAAGGCAAAGTGGGGGAGACCAGCAGCCATACTGGGCACGCTTTTTTCGGGCCAAAGTGAGGCGCTGTTCATGTATCCCGTAACTTGAACACTAACAAGGGCGAGTCTCCGGAGGAATGGCTGGCCCGTTCGTACATTCTCTCCCATCAACTCTATGGCTCGGTCAACAGCGGCGTTGTAAGCTGTCTGTATGACCATGGCGAAGGTTCGTGGAAGAAGATAGCTTGGGATCTTACGAATAGCGTCGCACCTGTCCTTGAGCCATTTCGCTGGGCCTTTGATTCGATGATACTTCTGCTTCTGTGATATCCTTTCAAGCCGGCCAACGCAATAGTCAAGGGCCCACTGGCCTTCTCGCAGGTGATTGCATAGCGGGTGACCGAGATTGTTGTCATTAACAATTTTTCGAAGCTCGCTCCACCAGCCTTGCAATCCTGCATACACCAAAGTTCCATGGCCAGGAATGTTATACGTCCCATCTTTCTGCTCAGAGGCATCCCTTTCCTCCGCATCGCATTTGTACAAGACGAAATTGAGATCTGCAAAATCAAGGTCCTTGAATGCAGCCCGGGCTCCTGATGTGATGTATTTGTCGAGACCTTGGTCATGCTCTACACTAGGCACCCAGGTCTCGAAAAGGGCAATACTGCCTGGCGGAAATTCGTCCGGAATAGTGATAGTAGTCACGTCGTCGAGGGACTCAATAATGACCCCACCCAAATCTTTGGTCTGACTAGGAAGACCTCGCAAGGTGGTTTTGTCACCGATGATCTTAGCTCTTGTCTCGGGTCGATTGTCGACTTCGAGCGTCCAAGCACCAATTTGACGTGCCTTCGTGCTAGGAAGCTTGGTTGGAGGGAATCCTCCATTCCCGTTACCATAGCCAGGGAAAGCCGTATGTGCGATCAGGAAATACCCTTTCCTTGTGTGAGGATTAACCCGGTGTACAGTGATATACTCATGGTCGTGGTGAATATATGTCTCCTCATATTCTTTCTTGCCCATTTCAACGTGAATCTGATTTAGGATTTTCCTTATCCCACCAATCCCACCATGGCCGGCCTGGGCTTTCAAAGGGCCGCCAGAGGAATTGACTGAAGAGTACAACCTCTTTTCGTGGACAAGTTCAATGAGTTCCGGGTAAATTTCGTCGAATCCCATCACACTTCCCGTGGCACATGAGCACATGGCGACGAGGGCAGCACTGGGCAACGTATCACGAGCATCGCGTTTCTGGGCTGGCGTCTCGTTGTCATGCGTACAATCCATGAACAGAGCATGTACCGGACTACGCTTGATGACGTGAATGACTTCGTGTTTACCATTTCCTGCCTGTTCGGCATTCAAGACCTCATCGGTTTCGAAACTACCGATTGCTGGGCCGCCGTGGCGATGGACTAATCTGCTAAGTTCCTGTGTACTCCATGCCTGCATGCACTCTCGGATCAGACAAGAAATGCCAAGACGCATGACAAACTTGTAATCCATCTCTTCGGATCCAGAGAACAGCTCGGCCACAACGAACAAGTTGGGATTGACACTCCGGGCCTGGTCCAGCATATATTCGGCGAGATGGATGGGAGTGGAATGGCAGTTGTCGATACGGAAACCGTGGAAGTACTTGGCCATCAAGCGGGTATACTTGGCCATATGCTCCCAGAGGAATGGGTTGGACTCGGGGCCATCTCCATAGCGAAGCTTGACGCAATCTCCCCAAACAATGACCTCTCTCCTCAAATAAGCACGTGACTTCCACCCGGCGTTGTCCTTCATCGCATCGGCAGCCCAGACCCAGCCGTTGTTGGCTAGAGCAAGAGCTTCCGGGTTATGCTTTTTTGTGACTTCGTTCAGCGGCAGCCGAGTGAAGTAGGTTTCGATAAGTGGGCTTGCATCTGTGATTTCGCCCAATTTGGGGCCGTTTTCATCCAGCCGAACGTATTTGATTCGGTTGAAAAGCTGTTCCATGAGCTCTGCTGCGTCTCCGTCATACTCGCGATAGAACTGGAGGTTGACTTCATCACATATCTGACTAAGGGCATCGCGTGCGTCTTTTTGATTGGGGGTATCGTGAATACGGCTATCATATCGTCCGAACAAGGCACATAAAAGGGCAGCACCAACGGGGGCATCGATATGGCGACGGAATCGCTCGCCTAATCGGTCACCGCCGCGGAGAGCATGGTTGACTAGCCAGTCGGCTTTTCTCTTCAGAGGCCACTCTTTGACTGCCTCAAGACTACCAGTGCCATCCCGGCCGAAGGCATCCTCTGGGAATGTGGCTTGTCCTGCGGTCCAAGATTTGATGATGGCGTCGGTGTCACGTTCAACGTTAACGACATAGTATTCCCACAGCTTGCATCCACCGAGTACGTGTGTCTTAACACCTTCCATGATGTTGAGGAGATCACCCGTATTGTTAATCTTGGTTGGCTTTCCGAGAGAATGAAGATCCTTGCCGTACTTGAGGAGGGCTGTGTCGAGCTCAAGAGCAGGCCTCAGCCAAGGTGCCGTGTCAATGTTGTAACCTGCTTCTGGGTGCTCCTGGAGCCATTTGCTGTTGTGCGCCGTGTGATTCCATACAACATCAGTCATGGCCAGCAGACCGAACTCGTCCTGCATCTTCTTGACCAGTTGAGCAACGTCCGTTTCGCCGTTGGGGAAAGGAGCCTTGTCGAACTGAAGCTGGTCATAGATGCTGTACGGCGAGTTTGAGTCGCCTCGCATCATCAGCGGTGTGAAGTGGACCATGTTGTAATTTCTCTCGCTAACCCCCCGCAGATGATTGTCCCAGTCCTTGGGGTTGCCCATGAACTTGGAAAGGATGGAGAAGACGGCGATAGATTCGATAGGCATCTGCTCGCCCTTGAGCGTGAGCCTCGGGCAGACATCGATGTAGTATGTGGGTGTCTGGGTCGGTTTTGTGGGGGCAACATCGGTGAAGGACCATTCGGGCAGAGGTGAGAATGTGGTGTAGAAGGAGTAGGCATGGGCCTCATAAATAGGGATATCGATCTCGGTGAGGCCGGTGAAGTCTGGCTTGAGTCTATCGCGTTCCGTTAGGAACTAGAGTCGCGGGAGAAGAAAATGGAAGGCTCACTTGTACTCCCGGTACTGGTTGCGCTGGAACGGGTGGCCCTGGGCGGGGATGTTGACCCAGAGGCTGCCATGGCGACATATGGAGCTGGCACCCTCGATCTGGAAACGAAGAATATATCCGCGCTCCGGTGGAGGCGGTGGCAGGTAAATATACGTGCCGGGGACGTCTGGAGCTCCGTCATCCGTCAATGGCAACAAGTAAACAGCCCGCGGCGCTGGTGTTGCTGGTGGGCCTGACATGGCGGGAGCAATTCGGTAGTAGGAAGCTGAGTGAATGCGGTAGGTTTGCTTGTAGACAGGAACGGATGCAAATAGATGCCCGCGCAGTAGCAATACTTGGGGTCAGGATGATAGGGTGATGAGAAATGCGAGGAAATGCGGCTCAATGGGGCGGGGAAACGCAGTCTTTATAACAGCGCTGGGAGCGTGGTGCGCTGCGACTACCCGTCACGATGCGTCCGGTCGAGAGAGAGGGATGGAGAACGCAAAAGTCCAGGCGCGGCCGTGTGCCCTCGACGCAGCAACAGCTTGGTGGTTGGGAACGCTAGGTACAAGCTGCGTCCTACGTCATGGCATCTGCCAAGTGGTCCCAACGCCGCCGCACGACCAGGCCCTGCCTCAACACATAAGGGTCTGTCGCAGATACAACAACATCGCGTCCACCGCCGCTGCTCCTGCTGGCCTCGCCGCCTGGGGACTGTCTTGTGGGCAGGGCAGTGAGAGAGCTCTCCGAGTCTTTCGCCCAGCCAGCACTGCTTGCTCGCTCCCCCCGCCCCCCAGTCTCGCTTCTCAAGACAACCACGAAAGACGCTACGCATCTCGAATTGGCGGTCAACGGCTACCCAGCATCCGCCACGACTAATCTAGCTACACCGCCGCACTATCTCCTCCAGCGTGCAAAACAACGCCGCCCCGGTGCAGGACCATATGGTGGAGCGCAATCGATACGGCCGACCCTGTACTGAGAACTGTGTGAACTTTGGCACTCCAGCTCAGGACATCACACCTCCAAATTACCCTGTCAGTGGACTTGAGGGTACCGAGAGGGTACCGAGAGGGTATCAATGGGAATGGGCGTTCTGGCCAAGCAACGGGCAGAAGGTCCAACCATCAATTACCTATTTTGCAGGGAGTTTCACAGACCTGAAATTCGAGGATACGCAATCCTGTCCCACGCCTGGGAGAAGGAGTAAATGCCGTGTCCCGAAGCCTGTGTTATGTTCTACTCGCTTGCACACATAATGTACTCGCAATGACCCAATCTGTAAGCCGGGGTTAAGAAAGTCAGACAGTTCGCCACCACGAATCGGGAGTCCGGCTTTCATTATATTTGGGTAGATATACGTGCGTGCTGAGCGTAATACCGATTTTAGAGAGTGAATAGAGAGCCCTTGGTAGTGGTTGCAAACATGAGTATTCCGCGGATGTTTTACCGCGCAACAATGAGAATGAGGATGACCCGCTGGTGGGCTTCGTGCCTGTTCCTCCAGCTCAGCAGTCTCAACACCAGTCAGAAAAGATAGTGTCTATCATATGCGGTACGCCCAAAAATAAGCCATTCAACACACCCCACCATCAATTTTCAACCGGATAAATATACCAACCAGTAGATGTGACCCAGGCGTAGACAGGCTTCCTCACAAGCCAAGCATACATAAATCCAGAGGAGATGGTGCCCTACCATCTTCATATGGAATCCTTAAGGATTTGAACGCTCTTTATCGCCCTTTCCCCCCTATTTTGGTTAATGCTTTACGTATCTACCTAAACCTATCCATAACCAACCCCTCTTGAAAATACGGGGTACCTGCTGCTGCCATATTTTGCAAAATGGTCAAAAGTACGCATCCATCCGCTCGCATTCTTCCATTCTTCAATTGGATACAATCCATAGCATATATACTTCATATTTCAGAGCTATATAAGCATTTGGAGGTTATTAGATTCAAACGTGATATTCTTGGAACTGATGTCACGTGGTTAGCCTATTTATGTTCGTGCCTCATGCCTCTTTCCCTCGAATACAAACATCCAAAACCAAGAGCTGACTCTTTTGACAACCTCTCCTAGTCCTTCTTCGCTAATTTTGAACCAGTTCCTCATCAACTCATCTGCATAGAATAGATGGCTAATAGGGCTTTGTTTTAGATCACCTACTTACTCTAACTCACAATTCCTACTCCCGCTATTTATTCACTTGTCTCTCCCAATTTGTCAAGCGAGAGCGTCTTCGCAAAATCTTGTAGGTTCTACTGATGGCGTCAGCAATATGGCGCGATTTAGGCAGACCACGGAATGAACATTGCGGATGGGATAGTGATTCTGTTTATCTCCGGCTTACAAGAACAGGTCCTAAAAAGCAGAGAAGCCCCGTTTAACTAATCACAAGAGTTACCCTCAAAACTATAATAATGAATCTTAGAATTCATTAGTAGTTGTATTTCCCCAACGCCATGCTAAGGAGTGTTTACCGTGAATCGCTTGGTATATATACATAACGTTTTTCGCCTACCTTGGTGACGAGAATCAAATGTTAGTGTATTATAAATATATATCGAAGATATTATGACTTGCCAAAAAGTTCGCCTTGTTCGATTTCAGGGCCCCAAAAGTGTTCCCGTACAAAAAGACAAATAGGAAAGACAATATTGGCCGGCATCATTTTAGGACTGTTCAAGTAAAGTAGAAATCGATATCCCATTAAATGTACTGTAAGTAATATCACCATTATTTTCCTCCCTAATAGTGACCAGGGCACGTTTTTTTTGTTAACGATTATAGCCTTAATTTGGTGATTGATAGTCTCACTGAAAATATGTCCCCATACATCGAGCCACGGGTGCCTGGCGTGAATGGTTAATTTCCTTTTCAAGACCCAACTCCTCCTCGTGTCAGGCTCCACCTTACCCAGATGTATTGATGCTGATGCTGCATCGGCTTGCTCTAGACCTTGGTCATGTCACGCTACCCTTACAATGAAGCCTCCAATTCAGAAGGCCTCAGGTGCAGATCTGAGACCCGTATGTGACAAGAACCTTCATATTGATATAGTAAGACAATATGGATGCTAACGGAGAAATAGAGCACGGAATTAAGTAGAAGTTCTAGCTAATCTCCTTGTATAATTTTGACTCATCTACAATGTGTTCGGCCGGGGAAGCGTGTGGCAACAGTGATATTCTTGGGTAGAATAGGCTGGGCAATTCGAGTTCAAGCATGTCAGTTGCAAATACCTACAATGGATAACCTATTCGGGATGTAGGTCATCCACTAAGAACATGTCGACTAATCCATCCGAATGCCTCTGAGGCTACTGAAGTAATGCTGATTGAGCGAGTCTCTGCAGGTAAGATCTTTAAACCGAGTACCTAGATGAATACGAACATTCTATAAAATTTGCATGACGTGAGACTTGGATTTGGGTTCTATGGGCATGCAAGTGAGTGTCCAACTGTGAGTACTATCGCTTAGTAATGTTACACCAAACTCGTATGTAGAGCATTGATGCACATTCTCTACAAGACTTGTAGCTAGAATGGGTAATATGAGTTAATCCTAAAAGAGTCTCTAAATGCTAATACTCTAGGTATAAAAGGAAGACCATCATCGTCTCTCAACTCTAACTCTCCATCTAGACATCACTCTTCCTACATCTAGCAGCCCAGAAGTTCAGCACGCCTCCTTTTTGACACGATGAAGTTCACCTACATTTTCAGTGGTCTTGTGGCCGCCCTCCTCACCTCTGCTCAGCCTGTCCTTGAGGGGGAGAAATTCTCGGTGGACTACGCCAGTGGGAACGTCACAGGCGAAGTGAGTCCCCAGCTTGTTGCAGAGACCCTTGCCAGCCGTGCACTTGCCAAGCGCTCCAATGTGGAGTTTATTCTGTACACGTCCAGCGGTAAGTTTCACCTCCAAGTGAATTTTCTTTTTCTAGAGCGTCTTAAGATGGCTGACCATGTGCCTTGTATGGCCTGCAGACTGCTCGGGCAACGGAATCGTGATCACTGCTACTGGTACCGGCGTTAAAGGCAATTTCGACGTTCGACGCAGCGTCAAGATCAACCAGCTCACCAACGGGTGGCATTTGACCCTGTACACTGGCCGCTCCCAGTCTGGCGTGCTCACACGCTTCTTTGCCTCTGAAGTCGGTGCCGACAAGTGCTATTTTGGCAGCTGGCAGAGCTATGGTCTCTACAGCTCCTAGGGAATGAGAGTAGATGTGAGCCAAGATTTGTGAGAAGAGGGGAGTAGGCTCGGTAGGCGAAAAGGGGACGAACAAAGGGGTGTGGATAGCCTCCCGTGTGGAGGGCAGAAAGTACGCTGTTCATTTCTGTTGGAAGTTATTATAACTGTCTCTGCACTCTCACTCGTTTGGGTGCGCTAATCATAGCTTTTAAAGCAAATAAGAAATAAAATCCATGGTACCAAATGCAGACGCCCAGAAGAAACCACTGAGATAGAACATTGATTTCGCGTTGGTGCGGCAGGTGTTCTAGTTGTAGAAGGAGTGCTTGATATTATTTTAATTTTAACAATAAAAACAACAGGCACATAGTATTCATCTTTTTTAAAGGGGGGGTTTCATTTTTAAAAGTTGAGGAATGTTCTATAATTTGCCTACATATTCTTTACTGGTACTTGCAGGCTAATAACTCAACTAGAACCAATAGCAATTAGATGTCGGCATATGATGCTAGACTAGGCCATGTCTCTACAAGGACCGGAGTCGAGGTCTGGTGCGGAATAGCTGAGTAGTCGTCCTGAATGCGGCTTTTGCCTAGAGAGAGGAAAGTAGGTCAGATTCTATAATTTAAATAATCATCATACGAACAAGTAGAAAGCAAATAGATAGCCTGAAATGGGCACTAGGAGCCTAAAAGGGATATTTTCACAAGTAGGTAAGCAGTTGGTCAGCATGGGGTGAGCAGGGGTGAGCAGTAGGCACGATGGTACAAACTAACAATGGTCACAAATGGCTCTTCATAAAGCGAGTTATTGAGGCTGTGTTCCCTTAGACAAATTGGTTTTTTTTCCTAACGTGCTCCTTGTTGATACTTGGATCAGATTCCAAGAATGCTGTAGTATCCATCAGAAATACCTGTTGTAAATGAGAAAAAAGATGAACAAGTGGGCGGCTCTATACAAATATATTACAAAATAGGTTGGTGTAGGGTGCTTTTGTTTCTTCATTCAAAAAGAGAGAGTTCATCAAATGAAACTAATATCAATGCTTCTACAACACTAGAGTATCAAGGTTACTCAGAGGTCCAGCATGGACAGCATCCAAGACGAGATACAGATATAAAAACTAGTGCGGACAGATGTGCACTCATAAATTAGATCCAGATTTATAATACTAGGACAGAGTCGTTTCCACAGAAGGCACTGAATGAAACTCACCGCGATGTCCCCGCCCCGCTCGCTATATCAGAAATAAATAAAAAAGGCAGATAGTCTGGAGATCCCGACACACTGTGCTTCTGAGCCTTCGCATCCTGTAATTTGGGTTCTTCAGGTCCCCAAAATAGGGCATACGTGACCAGAAGGTGTCCCAACAATCATGCGCTAGGAAGAAACTGTGTGGTACAAAGTCAAGGCCGAAGGATTTCTCACTGTTCTCTACAACACCGTCAGCACCTCCTGCCCCTAATCCTCCGTTCTAGCCCCTCAAATAACTCCTTTTCTCCGTAGAACGGAGTGCACCAGATCCTTATTATAACGGAGCGAGGATCTCACATCTACAACTTGTGTACAGACCTTTCCCTGCATCATTTCGCGAGGGATTGTATGCACAAAGGGATTCTAATCGGATGAAGGAATTAGGTTGGAACCGTCATGAAATGAGATGAATGGGCCTGTCTCGCACAGAATTTCCACTAGCCATTTGAAACCATTTTCGAGCCACATCACTAGATGGAGCATGGATTGAATTTGAATGCAAACGGTACCACCTGTAACACATTTTGATACCATCTTCTTCTCTTCTACGGCCTATCGTACAAACCCTACCTTCCCTCCTCCCTCCTTCCCCCTCCAATATCTAGGTGTCTCTCCAACCAATCTTCCATCTTTCCCCAATCACATCACCCTAAATCACTACCCTAAATAACCAAATGCTACCGGACGTAACGACACAACAAAACAATGCAATTCATTTAGCTCAATGTGCAACCCAAAACTCCACCGCTGTACTAAACTTTGCAATGTCAAAAATAAGAAAAAGAGCCCGCTGCCCACGAGCCCAAAAAGAGTATCGGAGTGAACGGGTATCGTGACATCGAGGGCAGCCAGATATGCAAACTGCATTATGCAAAACCTAAACAAAACCGCAAAATCCAAAGAGAAACCTCCTTTTATCATCAGGTCATGCATATGTGCTCAAGATATCTCACCTTCCAATTAAAATTTTATCGAAAACGGGGAGCTGGGCGGGTTGCTTAAGTCGAGTCGAAATTGACTATCCGATCCGCCACGAGAGTGTTGCGCTTGGGTAGGTGTTGCACTATTATCATCTTCATCCGCGGAAGCGTCCGTGCTTCGAGAGGGAGTTACTCGTTTTGGCGTTCCTCGAGTATGAGATGGTTCTCGAGGTTCGGGCACAGGGATTGCTCGGTCTACAGATGGTTCCCGGTTGCTGGGAGCTCTGCGTTTGGAGCCGTTCGACGTATCCGAAAGGAGGAAAGTCGAGTTGTTGGGCGGTGTCGCACGACCAGACGATGATATATTGCGTTCATTCGAGATGGCGCGACTTGAGGATTTGTTGCGGTCTCCCGAGTTATTTCTTGCTGAAGATTTCTTAATTGCATCTCCTAAATGCGTAGAGGATGCTTGTGAGCCCTTAGTCTTCCCAGAGTTCTGAGTAGAGTGGCCATTCCGGGTTGGAGGGGGCTGGGGCTGGTTCTGAGCATCGATGGCTTCAAGTAATCGCACCTCTTCAATTAAGTATTCCTTCTCAGTCCAGCAACCCTGCCAGCAATTCCGCCAATCCAAGATCAGAAATTGAAAACAAAAGGCGTCAATCTTAATAGCTGGCTGAAAGCAAATACACAAGTTGTTGTAGTTCATCTTGTTGAACTCCGAGCAGGAGTGGAGTAGACTGATGTGGCAGGTAATGGCAAATAGCAGGTAGTAGTTGAAGGGTGGTAATTTCGAGAGCTCATCCTTCAACATCTGAGGCGTTGATTTGGCTCCCTGGCATTCTTGCTGGATCCGACCTTGGACAGCCTTTGGGAAAATTTCGTCGGGGAGTTGCCGTAGCCAGTTCTTGAACAAGGACCCAATAACGTTGGGATCGTTGAGGTTATCATCAGCAATAAGATCGATGTCACGGTCTATGGCAAGCGTGAGTAATTGAGTTGGAATGCGTCTTGTGGAGGCGTACCTTGATCAAACTTCTGCTCATAGTATTTTACCTGATGAGCAGCTCCAGGAACTCGATAGAGTCCCTCTTCTTCACATCCTTTCATATTCAAGTAGCTGGAACAGGTGAGTTACTCGAGCACTGAATCCACACTGGTAAAACTCACTCTATACAGCGCCAAGGAAGTGCTGGCATCCAAAATTCGGTTTTGTCCTTCGAGTCCTCCAAGCGATGCGAGATGCGTGTCAACCTCGTCTGTTCGACGAGTGGGGTGTGGATGATCTTGAACTGGTATTGTTCCTTAGGTATTTGTAATTCCCTCTCGTGGTTACTGGAACTTCGTCCAAGTTTGCCAAACATGCCCTTTCGGGCAGAGTCCATCTTCTCTCCCATCTTCCGAGCCCCAGAGCCAAGAGTGGACATCAGTGCGGCGCCTCGGCTTTCATTGTACGAGTTCGAGGCAAGCGAGCTCTGCTCTGCTTTATCTCTTCGTGGGGTGGGGTCTTCGTCGCGGTACGAATGCTGAGACCCGTCATGGCGGTCGGCCGAATGTGTCCGGAGTGTTTTGAATGAAATATTTTGACGCCAGGATTGGCCCTTGTCTAACGGGGCGGTCTTAAGCGGTATGGTTTCTCCCTTGTTGGTAGTCCAAGTCGCAGCTGGCTCTGGGGAAAGTTTTGGTGGCTGTTTGTTCAATTTGGCTTTAGTACCGGCATTGTCATCGACCTTGATGGACTTTGATCTCCCTAGCACTCCTTGCTTTTTAGATTTAGTCGCAACGTGTTTTGAGTTGTCCGGATTCTGTTCAGTACTTGCATTCGGCTTTCCAGGGCCTGTTCTTTGTTCCGGATCAGATCGATTCTCTACTCTGCTCAGCTTGCTGTGTCCTGCTCCAGATGTCTTGTCCTCACCTTCGGAGTTTGATGTTTGTATTGTGCGGTTCAACTCCGGCGTAGACCCACCATTAAGACCGTTGGTGTAAAATGGCGATTGGATGTCGGTATCAGAGCCTTTCCGACCTGACTGATCTTGGTTCATTATGCGAGACGAGGACTTTGTTGCTGAAAAATTGGCGAATATGCTTTTCGAATCCTTACGCAGTTTTGGCGAAGCGGCCACTTCGGAGATGTTGTGGTGTGCAGCTGTGGGAGTGGCCGATTCTGAATTGCTTCCGTAGACAGCGTCAGGTGACCCCGGGCTCCGTGGGCTGGCTGGCGAAGCAAGCGATGTGATCGTCTCCTTTTCGCCCTTGGGCCGCATTGCCAGAGAAAGAGACGATGATTTGGGCATCTTCCTAAGACGTTTCCGCGACGGTGGCGTTTCCCCAGGCTAGTAAGAAACTTAGCACACCTGTACCATAAAGCAGCAGAGTTGCCCTTGCCCTCGCTCTTAGGGTCTGCTATCCGTGGGCTAATACCTCTATAAATGTATGAAACGGGCGAGTGTTGGTGCGAGGACTAGTCGGGGAATGCACGGGACGAGTAGGGAGGCGGGGAGTTTGCGGTCGGGGGATTTGAGGCGTTGGCGGTCTTAGTGGGCGTGGCACATGGGGCGAGCGGTCTCCGTAAAAGCAATCGTAGGGACGCAATGGGGGACTATGTTCGCGCATCATTGTCAGCATGTTCACGATATGAGAATGCTGGGCCCCGAGATGCAGAGTATTAGAGGGCTGGAGGAGGGTAGCACGAACCGTTGCACCCTGCCGGTGTGTAGTCGTTCCTTGCCCAGCGCCGTCTGCAGGCGTACACAGATGCGTTTTCAATGAAGGGTCGAGTGTGGTGGGCCAGGTGGTGCCAGGGAGGATGCAAGTATGCAAACAGCCGCTGCTTGGACGGGCACGGATTGCGTGCGACGTGCGAGGGCTCGAGATGTGCGCGGGCGGCGTCGTCGGCTCAAAGTGAGGCTATTTTGGACTGCAGGAGGAAAGGCGCGACAGTGCTCCAATCTGCGGCCTCGAATTCTGTTAGCCTAGGTGCTGGACGTGCAAAGAGCAGCGCAATAGCCGACCATGCTGTACAACATTGCATCTGCCACGATGCCGAAACAAGGACGGAGGGGGGCAGTCTCAACGCTGCCGTCGAGCAACACTCACCGGCTGTGCCTGGACAAGGGAGGAGGGCGCGCTGGATTCGGGGAGGGGACAAAGAGGCGTCGTCCCATAGACGTGGGCTGGTAGGGTGGAGGTGTGGGTGGAGGTTGCCGCCGCTGGCCGCTGGAGGGTCCGTTTGCTGGCGTTGTGGGCGGGCGGCGCTATTTCGGGCGCCTGGACGTTGGACGTGTCGATCGACGACTGCGCCGACTCTTGCGTGCTGGCGG